>JAEIFT010000380.1:0-256197 GCA_018904225.1 Lordiphosa mommai | reverse complement strand
TACATTTGAGATCATAGAACTAAAACCACTCATTCTAGCACATTTTAGTCTGAGAACGAAATATTTAATTAAGTTTTTTCTCCGTACTTTTCTTTAGAAAATTTATGTGACTTTTTTTCATGGCGATTTTCGTGTTTAGCGGCCCAAAATACTTTAGAAAAAGTTGGGCTTATTTCATTTGGGAAAAATGCAGTATATATCTGGATAACTAGAAGACAGAATATTTTCATGGCGTTGACTGTAGAAAAAGTTGGTTAGGTCCATTGCTGAAAAATCGATTTCCATTTTGTCAAGCATTGTTATAAGTGAGACTTTTATTCTCTGCCCATTAAAGTTGTAAAACTTTATGCTAATGGCAAAAAGGACTATTCAACCATTAGCCATTCAATGCAAACGGTTCAACTGAATTAATTTGCACTTTTACTACTTAGCCATGATTTGTGATATAGCCTATCCAGAACTGATGAATGTTCAACCATTTAAAGTCAACATGTGGCAACTGTTGGTTCCTCTTTTGTTCCAACTAAACAACACACTGGAAAGTATCTATCAGGGTCAACCTTTTGATACACTATTGCTGTTTCAACACAGCAGGAGCAGCAGAGTCCGGCAGGAAGGCCTCGAGTTGGCAGCTGCAGTAGTTCCTTGGCCCGTTTTAAGCTTCGATGAGCAAGTGGATTTTTATTTGAGTGGCAGTTTTAACAAAGAAATGTTGGCTCTGGTTTGGCAAAGTGAAGATTATGACATGAACTGGGAATTGTGGCAGGCATTGGATAGAAATCTGCAAAATATGAGACAAGTGCGTTTGTTGTTTGTAATGGAGAGTGAAGTGAAGAAACGTAATAATCTCCTCCAGCAGATAGCTGCCAGTTCAGAGCAATTGCAATTTCTGCAGGCGGCTGTTGTGCTAGATTCCGGAAAAATCTATCGTCTGCAGCCTTATGCTAAACAGAAATGGCTGGACATAGAACTGAACAGTAAACCCATTTTTAGTGACATTCACAACTATCAGGGCATATCCATACAGACGTTACCCGATCAGGTACCACCCACCTCGCTGGTCTATAAGGATCCAAAGTCGCGAAAGCTACGCATGATTGGCCATGTGGCAAAGTTGCTACTGGAATTTTCCTACTTATACAACATCTCGCTGCAGTGGCAAGATCGGATTGAGCTCGGCAAGCAAATATCCTTCGTACTCCTGCGAAATATGACACTAAATGGTACACTTGGCTTGGCCATTACCCTCTGCGGCTACGAGACACCGAATAATCTGGGAGTTTTCTCATATCCTTTTGATCTGGCTACATGGTTTTTGGTAGTACCCTGTGCCCGTGAGGTAACCACTGCCAAGGTCTATTCCTTGGTGTGCGATGCGAAGCTTATGGGAGTGCTAATCCTTTGTTATACCTTATTTTCCCTCCTCGACACTGGCTTTAGCTGTCTGCTACTTCAGAGGAGACTGGATTGGACAAATCTCTGCTTCAATGAGCGCATGATTTCCGGCTTGATGGGTCAGTCGTTTAAGCTAAATGCCCACCACTTGCTCAGCCCTAGGGTTACTCAATCTTTGCTCTGTCTTCTGGGTCTGGTGTTAAGCACTCTGTATGTGGCTCACCTGAAGACTTTACTTACCAAGCGACCCACCGAACGAGAGATCTCCAATTTTGTACAACTTCGGGATGCTCAACTGAATATCTATTTTGATGATTCCGTACGCTTCTATCTGGATATGTTTGATGCCAAGCGTCCGGTGAATGTGATACGTCCCCAAATTATCTACCTACAGACCAAGGAGTTTCAGCAAAAAAAATATAATCTGAGCAAGGCCTTTTCCATGACCAGCATTGAGTGGCCCATCATAGCCAAGCGTCAGGAGTTGTTCGCTAAGCCAGCTGCTTGTACTCATTCCGGTCTAGTCATTGGTGATCAGCTTTATATGTCCATACCCATGCAGGCTAATTCGATATTTGAGCGACTATTGAATCGATTCATTCATCGTGTCCACACCACAGGCCTGGTAAAATATTGGAAGCAGCAAACTTTAAGGGATATGATTGCCCTGGGAATGATTAGCCAAGTGGATCCATTTGATCGTGAGGCATTTCGTGAGTTCAAGGTGGCGGATTTATACTGGGCTTGGCTGTGTTTGAGTTTTGGTTGGGTTATGGGACTAATCTTACTTCTCTGTGAAACTTGCTATAATTGGAAGCAAAGACAGAAAAAAACATTTTTGATGTAATCTAATCATAAATACATAGGTGGAATCTACACTCAGTAAAGTGAGTAGCACCTAGGACAGACATCAGACATTTTCCCCTCATTGTCCCGCAATAGAAAATGTTTAATAAGGCTTAATAATGTTAAATGATCGAATAATAAATAGCGAAGATATTCAAATTTTAACTGTTTGCATATATTTGGGGTAACTGTGCGCTCATTCAGCTTACTGAATGTCAATTCTTACATTTGATGTTAATACTAACATAAAATGTTTATGTGAACATAAAATACTTATGTTTTATGGTAACACTATCTTTTGAGGTTAATATTAACATTTTGAAAAATAATAAAATATTTTTTTATCCTTTTCCTGAGTCACGGGTTTTACGAAAGTAGAGCTGACTGTCAAAGCATAATTGAAGTTAAGATTTGACTTTGCTGAATCCACTCCTGGTATTAAAAAGTAACATTGTTTCATTCAAACGTTATTCTGCAGCACTTGATGAGGACCTTTTCCCAAGGAAAAGCAGCAGAGTCAATGTTCTGCATAGTACTTGAAGCACGAAAGAAGTGACAATATCTTCGACGTGTTATCGATAGTTTTTGCATTCCAGATATGCCATATATAAGAACTTAGCTTAAGACTTACCATCACTTGAGCACAGACGCACTATATTGTGTTTCATTTTGTAGAACAAGCTTATTAACTTGCTTGTGTTTACTTTAATGTCTTCAGTCAGGTCTGTAGCTTGATTTTTATTCCATGGACTGCTGAAATTAATCATAGTTTTGTAATATTATGGAAAATCACCCTCCAATGTTGGAAAATACGCTCTTGACATAGACTTGGAGAAATAAAAATGTTTTTGTTACAATCTTCCGACAATTTTCCCGACTTTCCAAAATTTGAAAGTCACATGTTCAATTCTAAACATTCAATGATTGCAGTCCGAGTTTCAAAGCAATCGGATGAAAAATAGGTTTTTCCACCCAAAATTTTCGGGCCATTTTTCTACACAGATCATTTATTTTGCATACTATTCTTACAAACCGATTTTTGTGTCAAAAATAAGAATTCACATCGACAATTTTCCTTGTAGGCGGATTTTCCGAATTCGGATAAGCACTTGTCCAATTATTTTCGTTACAAACCGAGTAGCAAGTCAAACAAATGAGAACAACAAATTTTCCAGATCAGACAGCATATATATAAGGGTTGTAAAAGCCCGCTTTACTAAAGCTCAGGTCACACAGGCAAATAATATGATGAAAATTTAATAGGGTGTTTATTTATAGCTTTAGTTTTATGTCCCTCAAAATCTGAATAAAAAAGGGCAAATTATTTGCGTGTTGGTTCGGAACAGGTTCAGGTTCAACTATTTTTCCACAAGAGGTTCGTTTTAAGGTTCGGTTCACACGAAATCAAAAGTCGAAATTCCGGGTTCGAACAGGTTCGGTTCGAAACCGGTGAGCAGCCCTGTCTTAAACCAAAGTTTCGGTTCATAATATGGTTCGTTTCCTTTTTAAATTTCAAAACTTTTTAAAATGAAATTTCAACATTTGGCATTAAGTTTTGAAATGGATTTCTTAAAAAACTTCGAGACAGAATTTAGGTACCGCCCTTAAAATCCATTATTGCCTTGGTAAGCTAATCTTATTATAAATGTACGTATTATTAAGACAGATGTTGGAACCTTGTCTTGACGGGCCAGCTACACTGTCATTCGCGAAAACAAGTAGGCGTCAGTCTATCCTCCTAACGAAAGAAAAGAACGCGATCTAGTCTCTCTATAAACGTGGAGAGCTTGAAGGTGTTGCAATGGTTAAATTTAGATTTACAAGGAAGCACTACCACTTCCTTAGAAAAATTTATATATTCAGATGTTCAATATCGTACTTTATATATCAGAGTTGGCCAACGCCTTCAAGTGTTGATTTCTCATCTTCTAAATAGCTCCTATGTGTCAGATAAACATTCATTTTAGTCTGTTATTTGTAAGTTTATGTGACAGATAGTGCTATGTAGGAGATGAGAAATCTGCTCAAAGTAAGTAAGTAAGTAATAAATAAATAATATAATTTCTTTAAAATTAAAATACGATTTTTCATATCTATTGGTGTCTGCTCTTTCATATGCTTTTAGTGAGCACTCCTGCTTGGATCGGTTCAGAACCGGTTTGCATACCTGATATATAGATTGTAATTGAGTCTGGCTGATGCGCTCTGACTCTCGAATTCATGGTATTGGGACTTTTTATATATATAATGGATATTTAAGGATATCAATTTAAGGTATTGCCATTTAAAGTTTAAGAAGTTGCCATTGTTGAAGAGACGAACCACTAATAAGAATTTTGTTTTAATGGCGTAACATTTATATATTAAAGTCTGTAATATATGTCACTCCTTTTACAATTACGGGTAATTCCAGCAAATGTAGAATAAATATTATAATTATATAAAAAAAAGAAAACTTTAAAGAGACAATTTAAGTCACAGTATTTATAGTTAATTTAATGTATTTTTGATAAGTTTACAATAACAACTTCATTTTCCATCTTTGACTTCTTCGCATCCAATAAAAGCAACTCTCAACCAAAAGCAAAATTAATCCCAATATCCAACCCAAGCTCAGGCACAGCCAAGCCCAGTATAAATCCGCCACCTTGAACTCACGAAATGCCTCATGATCAAATGGATCCACTTGACTAATCATTCCCAGGGCCATCATGTCGCGTAAAGTTTTCTGCTTCCAATATTCCATCAGGCCAGTGGTATGGATACGATGAATAAATTGATTCAATGGACGCTCAAATATCGAATTGGCCTTCATAGGCATGGATAGAAGAAGAAAATCGCCAATGATTAGATCAGAATGGGTACAAACAGCTGGCTTAGCGAACAACTCCTGACGCTTGGCTATAATGGGCCACTCGACGCTGGTCATGGAAAAGGCGTTGCTCAGAGTATCTTTTTTTCGCTGAAACTCTTTGGTCTGTAGGTAGATTATTTTGGGACGTATCACATTCACCGGACTCGAGGCATCATACATATCCAGGTAAAAACGTATAGCTTCATCAAAATAGATATTTATATCAGCATTACGAAGTTGTACAAAATTGGCAATCTCTCGCTCGTTCGGCCGCTTGGTCAGTAAGGTCTTTAGATGAGCCACAAAAAGAGTGCTCAGCACCAGACCTAGAAGACAGAGCAAAGCTTGTGTTACTCTAGGGCTAAGCATGTGGGTGGCATTCAGCTTAAACGTCTGGCCCATCAAGCCGGAGATCATGCGCTCATTGAAGCAAAGACTAATCCAATCCAGTCTCCTCTGGAGTAGCAGACAACTGAAGCCAGTGTCGAGTAGGGAAAATAATATATAGCATATGAAAAGCACTCCAACTAGTTCCGCATTGAACACCATGGAATAGACCTTGGCAGTGGTTACCTCCCGGGCACAGGGTACGAGCATAAACCATTTGGTCACATCAAAGGGATATGAGTAAACACCCAGCTTACTGGGTGTTTCATATACACAGAGGCTAATGGGTAGAGAAATGGTTCCATTTAGTGTCATATTTCGCAGGAGTATGAAGGACATTTGCTTTCCAAGCTTAACCTGATTTTGCCAATGCAGCGAGATATTGTATGAATGCGAAAATGCCTGCAGAAAATATCCCACATAGCCGCTCAAACGAAGTTCCCGCGATGCTTTGTCCTTATATACCAGCGAACGTAGTGCCAGCTGATCGGGAAGCGTCAGTATTGATTTGCCCTGAAAATTATTGATATCGCTGTATATGGGCTCACTATTCAGGTCTATGTCTAGCCATTTCTTTTCGGCATAAGGCTGCAGGCGATAGATTTGTCCGGAATCTAAAACAACAGCCACCTTTAAAAATTGCAACTGCTCGGAACAGGCAGCTATCTGCTCGAGCAGAGTATTCTGATTCTTCACGTTACTCTCCATTACAAACAGCAAACGCACTTGTCTCATATTCTCCAGATTTTTATCCAATGCCTGCCACAATTCCCAGTTCATGTCATAATCTTCACTTTGCCAAACCAGAGCCAACATTTCTTTGTTAAAACTGCCACTCAAATAAAATTCCACTTGCTCATCGAAGCTTAAAATGGGCCAAGGAACTGCTGCCAACTCGAGGCCTTCCTGCCTGACTCTGCTGCTGCTCCTGCTGTGTTTGAACAGCAACAGGGTCTCATAGGGTTGACCCTGATAGATACTTTCCAGTGTGTTGTTTAGTTGGAGCAAAAGTGGAACCACCAGCTGCCACATTTTGACGTTGAATGGTTGAAATTTCCTTAGGTTTGGGCAAGCCAACTGACCAAAATGCTTATCTCAAAAATCTAAGCTACATTGTGGATTTGACAAATGATTCAGTTGAACCGTTAGCAGTGAATGGCTAATGGTTTAACAATCATTTTTGCCATTAACATAAAGTTTTACAACTTAATTGGGAATACATATATTAAAAGGTTTTTAGGTGAAAAATATTAGTAGATAGGTTTATGAAATTTATTTTGCTGCATAGAACAGAAAGATTTCATCGATTAGTGTTAGTTTATTTTGATTTTCGGTTCACGGTACTATGATTTTTATTTCGATATACGGTACAACTCCCGCTATTTCCATGCTTCCAGTGGTATCCCTACACTCAGAAAAAAAACATTCTAGAATTGAGGAATTCTCTATTCTAATGTAGCCCAGACAAACTTACCTTAGGGTCATTTCTCATAAAGCTGACTAATATTTCTTAAAAATGGTTCGAAAAAATCCACTCTATATCTGTCGTATCTCCGTTAAAAATAGAGATCTTTAGCGATTTTGATAGATTCGAACCCATACTATAAGACTACGGTCCAATATAGCTGATAATACGCTGGTAAAGTAGTCTAAGGGGTATATAATATCTTAAAAACACACAAAGATAGATTGAAACTAATCAGCCATAGCATTTCGAAAATTGATGGAAATCTAGAAACTTCATTTCTATTACTACTTAGTAGTGTGAATTTTTTTGTCCCAGCAAGACACAAGGAATTTTACATCCTTGTGGCTTACGAATGCTTCTTCTTCATATACCTCGAACTGTCTATTTCTTCTCAGTAGTAACATCTCTGACGAGTGTCTTAGATCATTTATCCTACACAATCTAGCTCTTGCATAGCTAGCCTGCTCTACATTCTCAGGAATTCCTTTCGATCAAATATGCTGTGATCAGGGGCATAGCTGGTCATTAAGACTAACTAAATTTCCTGTAGTTTGGACGAACACAACCTAAGAAGAGGGCAGTGTTACATAAAAAGAATCGAATCAATAAAGTAGAACACGAAACAAATAATATTTGTCTGTTCTCCGAATTCAAGGTGTGTAAAGATCCTAAAATTCTCTGAGTCAATTCCATTTGCGTCTCTTTTTAATGCTGATATTATTTACAGGAACTGTAGAACAATTTTAACAATATCATTATACCTTTGTTACAGAGTATAAATATAGTTGTGATATACGTTTCATTTATCCGCTTTTGATCGGCTATATTAACTATTTAATGAGCCATTTATGGATAATTTATTATTTAAATAATTACTCTTATTTTTGGCACACACATATTGAAATATTCTCAAAATGGTTCATTCAGTGCGCAACGATGACGGTTCAAAGTATCGCCACAATCGGCTGCCTGTTTCTAACTGGCTTAGCTTTAGCTGCCATGACACGGTTCACAAATCTGGATTGCCAATCTCTCGATCCACAATTTGCCACATTTAAGGAGTGTAAACTGAAAATTCTTGGTCGTGGTATAGTGGGAATGAATATGCATGTTCAACTGTTTCAGGTGCCTGTCAACAATGTGTCTGTGAGTATTGAAGCTTAGCAAATGTTTCATCATAAAATTAATGTTCTATCTATACAATTTAGATTAATATCAGTCTCTGGCGCAAATTCAATGGTTATCGTCCGTTTATGTTTAATGTGACAAGAGATTTCTGTGCTATGATGGCACAACGTAAGCCAAAAGTATCCTTCGAGAGGATAGTTCTCGATTCGCTATTTAATACCTCGAATATCAATCACAGCTGTCCCTACGATTTGAGTAAAGGGATGTGAGAGTATTGGTTAATATTTGAATTGTTTTTTTTTTGTTTTCAGCATGACATAGTGGTACATGAAATGGTATTTTTAGAGAAGTATCTGAAATTTCTGCCTTTACCATCGGGTGAATATAAATTTAATTTGATTGTGGGAGCCTACAACGAGTGGAAAGCAAATGTTAAAATCCATATAGAACGTAAAGAAGATTTATTCAATCGATAATAAATCCATTATAATAATCAATTTTATTGTCCAGTGGCTTGTTTAAGTGGCTTCGTGAACTAAATAGATATGACAAAAATATGTCAAAAAATATAGGATAATATGGTAAAACTATCACCCATTAATACTATGAGTTACACACGTATACACGTTTTTGGAACAGAGCAGAAAGCAATCGTTCCTTATGTCTTTTTGAGCGTTGAATTTATTGGTTAATTGGTTTTTGAACCATAACTTTTAAAAGCGCTATGATATCGAAAATCTGTAAGTGTAGTAAATTAGAGGACATTTAAGTCTATTTATTCAGATTTCACAAGAATCAGATATAATTTTTTTACAATATAGAAAAAATTTTAACTTGATGAAAAACTTTAAAAAAAATTGTTGTATGAAGCCATCGTTATAACCGTTAAAGTTGGTCATGTCCTTTTGCACAGTGTTATTAATGTTGTCCAAGCCGGGTGCTTTTCTTCGCTTCATAGTTTTAATTAAACTCGCAACTGAAGCAGAATTAAGGAGATAGCTAATTTGAGGTCTGATATTTGCAGAATTAAGCGCAAGAATGCGATCATGTACGTCTTCATCCGTGGCCTGCACGCTTGGCCAGTTTTCAAGGAATTTTTGTGCAAAGGCCTTGCAATTCTGCTCGGCTGTAGAAGACTGGACTGATCCTGCAGTAAGGGTAGGATTTTAATTATTTTTGTCAATTTTCATAAAGGAAAAATATGACCAGAAAAAATTTCATAAGTTATTTCGAAAATGAGGCGATGAGGCGAGATCAGAGATGTTTATGAGCCGTTGGTTGTTTCTGTGCCTTATCAAAGCTTTAATGTGTTTTGGATTGAAAATTGTCGTATTTTCGGGATATTAATTTTCTTGGCTTATATCAGCACTCTGTTGAAGTCTATAATCATATTGACAATTTGGCTAATTTTACCAATAAAGGTTAGTGGGATTTCATAAAGTTTTTCCCCTTAGATGTCTTGAGAAACCAGTCCAGTTAGCTCTGCACACTGGTTCCGCTTGTATGGAGCAGCAGCCAATACTACTTCTAATGGAGGTAGAGGGCTAAAATTTTGTCCAAGACTCTAATGAAATATTTTTAAAATATGGTAAGAAGATGAATACTTATATGATTGATCCTCCCCTACCTCCTCCCACTCACCACAAGAGGGCTAAAATAATGAACATGGGTATTAAAAATAATTTTTAAAATATGGTATGAACATAAATATGATTAAAACCTTCTGCTCTCACACTACAAAAAATCCCATTGGAGGATTTAGGGGGGAACACAACTTAAAGATTACCTACAAATGATTTATGTGGACGAAAAAAAAAACACTATCGAAGGCGGTGACAAAACAATCATGTGATTGAATCATTAATTAATTTAAATTAAAAATAAATAAAATTAATACCTTTGTTATACTCTGTACCGAAGGTACAAAAGAGTATATTGGGTTTGTGCAAATGTATGTAACAGCAAGAAGGAAGCATCTCCGACCCTATAAAGTATATATATTCTTGATCAGCATCAACAGCCGAGTCGATATAGACATGTCCGTCTGTCCGTATGAACGCTGAGATCTCCAGAGATGGTAAGTGATAGAGATTTAAAGAGTATGGAACATATATTTCTTATACTTGCAGGCAGATCAAGTTTAGTTTTTATTTTGCCACCCCCCCTGCCTCCCCCCGCAAATTGAAAAAAAAACTAAATATCTTCCACAATTTTGTAGTTAGGTTGTTTTAACCCTTCTAGACATATATTCTACTCGTCATTACTTATCGAGATTCCATACATTGTTTTCCGATCAGATGAACGATGGCAGAGTTGCCACCCCCACAATTTGAACAAAAAAGGAGGGGAAAGAGATCGAATACTTTCCACAATTTTAAAGACAGATTGTTTGAACCTTTTAGGGATATACTTTAAACCGTCATTACTTATCGATCCACTATACACCGTTTCCAGATCAGATGAACGATATTCGAATTTTAAGCAAATCAAATAATTACGCTGGGCAGCACTGCCCGTAATCGTCGATGGGCAGCACTTGCACTGAATTGTGTGACCCCACACCTTAAAGTTATTAGATATATAGAAACAGGTACAGAGTATATTGCAGTCGGGCTTGACCGACTTTGTTACTTGTTTCAATATTCATTTTGGTTTTAATCAAATTTGTAGCCTTTTTTTATACTGTCCAATAAAATGTTACACATGATTAGACGATCATTACACAGAAATTCCAGATTGATTCATTTGTCGCTCTTTTGGCGCTGATTGTAATTGAAACAATTGGAATGGCGCAAAATAAACTATTGTGCCAAATTATTTGATATATTGAAAAATGGAAATGATTTATTTGGTTCTAATATTTTGACATTCATATTTTGGATTTTTCGCCTAGAGCGCATCCAGTGCGCAGTGGTCGCCTCGTGATGGTCAGCACTTGCACAGTTTGTGTGAGCCCTCACTTTAAAGTTATCAGTTATATACAAACAGATACAGAGTCTATTACAGTCGGGATTGACCGACTTTCTTACTTGATTTTAAATTAAGTCCCACTAGATGGTCAAAAATTTACACTGTGCGTCGGCAGAATTGTATTCGCTCAATAGTATTTGTTAGCATGCCCATCAGCTCCCGAATTGACTTCCCTTAAAATTCATCTCGAAATCACGCTTCTGCCATATTTATATTTGTTTCGAACGCTTTTGAGTTAATTACTACGTCTCAAAAGTATGAAAACTTTATTTTCTCTCAGAATTATTTATTTGCACGAGATTATTTATAGTTAGTTTTGACAGCATCATACATAATCCACATTGTGTATTTACTCAGATTTTCGGACCAGTTAAAGGTATGCAAAAATAATTAGTTTTAAGGCTTTTAACAAATAAAAATGTATCCCCTTATTATTCTTATTCAAAAACATAGCATACTTGTAAGGGCAAAAACCATGATTTATTATTTGTGCATAAACGTAGTATATGTCGGAAAAATATCTGCCATTCAAAAAGTCACTGAGTTGTTAAAGTGTCATAGCAGTTGGATTAATTGTGCATTATATTAATGTTAATTAATTATGTTATGTTAAGAGTCGATTTTATACAATTTTTTCACACACCAAGCTTTACATTTAAATTGACTTTTGTTAGTATTAAACAGATACTAATTGAAGAATAATTAATTACTGGTTCACATTTAATATTCTATAATTGCTTTTTAGCTCAATTTCTTAAATCTCAAAGAGCCGTATTGTAAGCTAATTTCACGCTCATTTGGCTCTGGTAAGCAGCAATAAATTGTGGTAGTGGCCAATTTGTGGCATGAATAATTACGCATAATTGTTGTAATTTTTTCTGGGCATTCGAAACACTTATCAAAAATGTAAATTACCCATTACTCAGCCATGAAACGTTGGTTAATGGAAAGGATTAAACATTTAAGCGTGGGAGAGGGCGACAACAATCGATAATACGATTCGAATTTCATACAATTCTTCATTCACATTATTCATACGCCCTGTGGTACACAGGCTTAAAGGCTTAAATTCTGGAAATTAATAATTGAAAACCGTTACTTATATTATTTGGGAATTTTTTGGTATTTTTTTTTTGGGGAATTTTAATTTAACAATTAAAAGTTTATAATTAATATTTTGTTTTGGGCAAAGCGCACATAAGTAGGCAACAAAAATAACTCTGCCCGCAGAATAAAGGATTTGGGTTGTAATCAGCCCCAAAATGCAGTTCAATTAGTGCAAAAGCATTTTCCATACATTTCTCGCTGCTCGACAAGTGCATCGTTAAGCCCTGCACACATTTTGCGGTGGGCGTGGCAGCCGCTAATTTGCATATTGCATTACAGAAATTGCCAACCAGTTACAGTAATTTGGTGGCTCTGGCTTTGTAGGTTAGTTGACTGAGATTTATTCTGCTCCCCAATGTGTGTGTGTGTGTGTGTGTGTGTGTGGGTTGTCAGCCGCACACTTTTTTTTGAGCTTTAATTAAAAACTGTTTTCCATATAGTCGCACCCAGGCAATAATTCGATTCCTGACGCCAAAGAGTACACTTAATTTGTTCTCCAGCTCAAAATTGAATTTTCCCCCTTTTGATGCTGGCAATTGGCGCATCGATTTTGCCTTCAATATATACGTATACTTGCTAAATGCCATTTCGTTATTGACAGCTGTCTGCCACTCTAACGTGGCCATCATAAAACGGCGCTTTAACTTGCAATCAGCAGCAAAATCTCACCAAAATCGCTTGTCTCTCGTCTGGCTTGGAATGTTGTTTTGTTTTTGTTTAAGATATAAACGGATGCTCTGATAACGTTAACGTCAATTATGTGGGCGTTCCACCCGGATGATTGAATGACTGACTGAAGCTTTGTCGAAAACAAAATGGGAAAAACTAAACACACAAAAATGAGCAGACGACAAACGCTTAAAATCTTGTCAATGGCAGACAGCAGCAGCGGCATTAACATTGCCTGACACTTTGAAAGTAATCCGATGGCAAAATGTTTGATTTATGTCAACCTGAAAAACTGCTGAAAATGTGGGAAAAAGGTTAGAGGAGGAGAGCAAAAACCATTAGCTGGGTTCGGGGTTATATAAATAGACAAAGGGTTGAGGTTGTATATATTTCGGAACGGTTCACATCTGCTTCCAAAAATGTACCACTTTAAAAGCCACAACTGACAGACTGGAATCGATAAGGTATTTCTGCCATAACCTTACAATATCATATCACGGTTTTCCGTATTACTTCTCATTAGTAAATGACACTTGGTTTGTTTAAAAATTGATGTACAATGCGCATTAAGGATACTAAGCCGAAGCTTGTTGTTAAAAATAGCAGCCCACCTCCCGCCCAACCGACCGGAATCCAGCATTGCTGTATATATTTCTGGCCTAATAATGAAAACGCGAATATTTATGATCAAAAATGGTTTTATTGTTTTTCAAAGTATTCTCCAGCAAGATTTATACACTTTTGCATGCGCTCAAACCAATTGTCGAAGCACTTTTTCCACTCCGATTGAGACACCTCCAAAACATGGTTTTTGAACTCTTCAACAGCATCTTCTGGCGACGAAAATCGTTGACCACGCATTTTTCCCTTGATGTGCGGGAATAAAAAGAAGTCATTGGGTGCCAAGTCAGGGCTGTACGGCGGATGACCCATCAATTCGACGTTTTGGGCGGTCAAAAAGGCGCTGGTGTGAGCTGATGTGTGAGTCGCATTGTCATGGTGCACAATGATCTGTCTTCTCTTGTTCGTTTTTTCAAATTTCTCCGAAGACTTCAGGCAAACAAATTGTGGTGTACCACTCAGAATTGAACGTCCTTCTTTGCTCAAGCGGATCAGTCGCTACCTGACCAGTTTTACCGACCATTTGCTTCGAAGTGCTTCTTCCACGAACGACTTTCGTTCTATTTGACTTGTCTTCGAAGACCCACACGGTCGATTGCTGTTTTTGTTTCGGGCTCATAAGCATAGATCCATATTCTACCAGTGACGATCTTATAAACGTATTTTGAAACAGCGCGATTATATTTTTTCAAAATTTCTTGTCGGCGGCGATTGATTCGTCTCCTATGACGATCTTATAAACGTCTTTTGAAACACCGCGATTATATTTTTTCAAAATTTCTTTGCACCAATCCACACGAGCCTTTTTTTGAGCGATTCTCAAATTGTGCGGGATCCAACGAGAACAAAACTTTTTTACGCCCAGGTGTTCATGCAATATCGAATGTATGCTGGTGGAAGAAATGCCCAAGGATGCCTCTATCTCACGGTATGTCACATGACGATCTTGCATTATCAGTTCACACACGGCATCAATGTTTTCGGGCACAACGATTGTTTTTGGACGACCTTCACGACCTTCGTCTTCGAACGAGCGTCGCCCGCGATTGAATTCATTAAACCAATTTTTCACAGTGCTATAGGATGGTGCTTCATCGCCATACAAAGATTTAAGTCGTGATAATCCACGTCGAAAGTTATGAAAAATGATTGCATGAAAATTTTCACGAGTTAATTTCATTTTTCTGCCGAGGTAAGTTTTTGATTAATCGTTAATCGATATCAAACGTGGTCACACATGAAAGAGTTGTATGGAGCTTTTATCGATAAAAGTCCAAACTTTTTTTGGGAAAAGGCCAATTCGTCCTAAAATGGCTACAAGTGACCTAGGCCAGAAACTTAAATAGCAACCCACGTATTAGCCACTGGGCATCCATGGAAGCAAATTGTCGGATATTCTAGTAAAGTTGAAAATTTCGGAAATTAAGTGAGATTTACTGAAAATTATATAGAATTGAGGAAACTTACAAAAATCAAAACGCAACTTCCATTTGAAAACAAGTAAAAAGTCGGTCAAGCCCGACTGCCGTCAAAAAGGTCAATGGGAAATTACCACTTCGCTATTGCCCTCTCGCTCTCTCTTTCTCGTAAGTTCTACCAATCGCTGTGGTATTGCTGTTGTCGTTGGTTTTTATTTTCTTTTACGAAAAGCTCTAATATCGTTCATCTGATCAAAAACGGACATGGCTATATCGATTCGACTGTTGATGCTGATCAAGAATATATATAATTTATAGGGTCGGAGATGTTTCCTTCTGGCTGTTTAATACATTTGCACAAACCCAATATACTCTGTGTACCTTCGGTACAGAGTATAAAAATTAAAAAGGATGACAGATATATTGAGAAAAGGAATGACAATTACAGAAGATGGACAAAATCAGATGATGTGGACAACCCATTGCAATCCGACAACTTGCTGTCCTTTAACAGGTAGTTAGAAAAACTCTATAACGCTAGAAATATCTTAGGATTTTCGTATCGTTGATTTTCCTCATAAAATTTACTAAATTTACAATAATTGTTGTCTAAAAGTAGGCGCAAATTAAATGTGCTCCCAATTTTCTCAGCGCTTCAAATTTTAACTCTACGTTTTATACAAAAAGATATGTTTACTTTTCAACTTCTTTCAATATCAATTCTTGAATAAGATTCCACAACTTATTTAGTTTTAAACGGAATGAAATACATATTCCATTGTTTTGTGCTTTGACTGAATGTTGTGATTAAAAAGCATCAAGTGACAGCTCAATTACCTCAAAAGATCTACAAAAAAAAAAAAAAAAAAAATAAAAAAACAAAAAAAAAAAAAAAATTAGGAAAATCTAAAAAATTAAAAAAAAAAAAAAAATTTTTTTTTAAAAAACACAATAACAAAAAATAATTAATTAAAGAAATATACTGTGATTTATTTTGAATATACATTCTTTCGAAAAAAAATCAAATATTTCTATAATGGTTTTTAGTGACCTTTTAGGATATTTATCAAATAATTGTTGGCACGAAAAGGCCACAAGGCTTATTTCAATATGACAGCATTCGAGATATTGGCCACCAGATCCTCTCATCAAAAAAAAGAAAAACTTAGTACTTGAATCAAATATGCCAAAAGTTCGGTAAGCGAATCCCCTGATCTTAAAGTTTTGATCCCGATCCATTCCAATTTTGCTTGCTCTTTTTGTTCAGTTTCTTCTGCTTACTCCTCTCCTCTATAAAAACCAAATTGAAATCGATTTTATTATGCAATTTTTTTAAAAAATTTTAATTTAATTATCTACATTTAGTAGCTTACAAAACTAACCTCGTACTTAAGATCACTTCTTGCAAAATGGTCTAAAGTCTACCAACCAAATAGTATTTTAAATCTGCAATTTATTCTTCTTTGGCACTTCGCATTTATCATTGTTATGATAAAATCTTCACACACGCTGTTAGCCCCAAAACTTAGTCTTTGGCCTGGCTGTTGCACAAAAGTTACGAGCAAAGAAACTGAAAATAAATGTTGCCTAGTTTCTCGCATTTTAAAATCATGGCTTAAGTTGCCTGTGGCAAAGCCTTCATTTGCATTTGTTTATGCAACGAATATTTTGTCATACAAATTCTACATTTTGACTAATTAGACGTGAATTTTCACGCCAAGCGCAAATGTCATTTGCATAAATGAAATAAAATTTTTGGTTTTTGGTTTACCCAAAATAAAAAAAAAAGTCATTTGCATTTGTGCTAATTATGAGCTCAAGCAATTAGCAGTTGAAACTTTTCGGGCCAGCAACAAGGGGAAATCAAAACAAGCTTAGGGACGACACCTTTTCTCTTCTTCTCACAAAACATAATAATAAAGTAAAAGAAAATACGAGCAAATCCTCGTAACTGTGCAAAACCCAATCACAAAACTTTTGCCTAAGCTGTATGAGGGGGAAAAGTTGTTGCCTTTGGTTCAACTTAGTTGCCATTATTAACAAGTTTTCTATATGCAAATCAGCTACACAATGAATGTAGCTGACAGCAGGGAACAATGCAAAAAGAGGTAGAAAATGTTGACTTTACTCAGGGCGACATAGAATGTTCCATTTTCCTATTAAAATGCAAAAATAAGTGAAATTGATGAATGTCGTTTCAGCAGAGACAACATTTATCAAACAACTCAATCAATTTGAAGCCACAAAATCTTCACTCAAAATTGTAATCCTGGTTGCCATTTCCCTGCACAGGGTGTGACCTTTAAAGCTTGCCTATTGATTTGTCACTGACTGGTTCTTGTCATAAATCAATCTAAGAAGAAATTTGAAAGCATTAAAAGCATTACAAAAAGAGCACATTTTTTTTTTTTAGTTGCTGCTTTCGCTGTCGTGTCTTTTGTCATGTTGAACAAAAGCAGCCATGGAGGCCGCATATTATATATACTCCCTCCTACACACACACACATGTGTAAGAACACATCTTCTCGCAAATGAATGAATGAACGACTGAATGAATGAATGAATGGGAAACCTAAGGCAATCTTTTGTCTGCCTGCTTTTCGCTCTATCTGTGTGCATTGCGTGTTCTGTTTGGTTTGGTCCTTTTGCATATTTCCTTTAAGCTTTTTGCCCTGCCATTTGATTGTTTTTCATGTTTCACATTGTTCACGGTAGCTACACTGAGAGGAATGTATACGAAGGCATGTAAACATTTTTAACAATCAAAAAATACGATATTAAAAAATTTTTGATATTGTTATAATAGAGTTAAACCGATATGAAATCCTTTTACGTCTGAAAAAAATTTTTAAATTTAATAATTGTCTGACTCCATTTTTCTAACCAATACTCCGATTTTCAAGTTCACAACTTCAATCATTTCTGAGTTAAAGCTCTAAATCACTTTTGAATTGTCTCAGTCTGGTTTGGAACCGGTCTTAAACCAGAGAATATCTACATACACATAAAATTTCAAGTTCATAGCATCTATAATTTCTGAGTTATGACTCTGAACCACTTATGAACCAGTTCAGAGAGTTTAGAACTGGTCTTGAACCAGTGAAATGTCTATCACTATATAACTTAGGCTGGGTTCACAATGTTCGACGCTTGAGACATGACAATCTAGTAGGCCCTTATGTTGTCTTAATTTCATTGTGAATAGCTTGTCATTTGACATTCAAAACGATACAACATAAAGGTCTACTAGATTATCATGTCTCATGCGTCGAACATTATGAACCCAGCCTTACATATACATCAAATTTCTAGTTAATACACGCAGACGATGTCAATAGTACGGTAAATACGAAAATACTTGATACAAGTACAAAATTCTAATATTAAGTACGATTTTTTCAATCTGAAAACACTTGATTCTAGATCGTTTCGAGATATATTAAGTACATTTCCAACTATACTAAGATATTTTTGATCATACTTTTAGATCGTTGAACTCTTAAGTCAATCCCGATTAACTCTCAATACAAAACTTTGCGTACTTACAAAAATAACGCAATGTTTTCCTTAAAGTTTAATAAATTCGAAATTAATCCCCCAAAACATTCTTCATACCAAATAAGAGTACATAAAATAAGTACAAAAGGTGCTTGATTAATGCCCATTAATTTCTTAAGCTGTTTCCAGGTTGTGCTTGAAACTAGAGTTACGCGCGTGAGCGATTTTTACTTCGTGAAACGCAGGATTCACGAAATAAAAATCTCCCGACGCACGACTCACTCACACAATTTTTGAGCGTTCTGCGTCACGCACGATTCATGCATGATTGAAAGGAGGGATCACGAATAATCACGCACGATTAACATCCCCAGAATTTTTGCCTGAGATTTAATTCTATTATGGGTTTCTTGCCACACTGCGAGCCGCGAATTTACGAAATGAGAAGCTTATCACTTTTAGGAATAATATTATTAATCAAATATAAAAGGCAAAAAATTTCGTGAATACACGCACGATCACCTTAATTCACGAAGTCAAGTCGTGACACGCACTAATCAAGCACGGATCACGGATACTCACGCACGAAAGATTGTGTTTTCTCACGATCACGTCATGACAATATGGCTGCCAAGAATCTTATTGCCTTAAGTCACACGCGCACCTGAACTAGTAACGATGTCTCCATCTATCGAATCAAATATGGCTGCAAAGATCTTAATGCCAGTTGGGAATTTTAAGGACAGATTCCAGTTGAAATTTTAGCTTTTTCTTGCTTACTTTTTTGGCTTGGCATTTTACTATTATTTCGCACTTAATCTAAGAAATTTTGTACTTGAATTAAGAATGCGTTTTAAGAATTTTTCGGCGAACTCAAGGTACGAAAAATTATGATTCAAGAATGTTTGTTTTCATTTAAATAAAATTAATGGTCGTTTTTGGACTTAAGAATGTTACTTAATTTAAGTACAAAAAGGGTATAAATTTCATCCCGATCGTTCTAGAATTCTACCAGTTGTTTTTTTTGAGTGAAGCATCAATAATTTCTGAGATATGGCTCAGAACTAGAGATGGGCGCGTGTCGAATATTTTCAACGCAACACGACACTAACACGAACGGCATATTTCAAACGGTCAATATTCACGGTCAAAAATTTCCTTAACACGACACGCACGACTTTATTTAATTTGAAAAACAAAAAATAATTAAATTTATTTATTTATATTCATATTTATTGTGGCGAATCGGTATATTTAACCTTTAAATTTACAGTTAATCCAGAAGGGATACGGAGTTTTTGAAACAAGAAAACTTGTCAAAATTCAAAAACTGTTAAAACTGTTAAATTTAAATGGATTTTGTTACTTTCTATTGTACATATTCTGGCTCTCAGAACTTAAGAGATATTAGAATTAATATTAAACAATTGGAAAAATAACGTTTTTTGGCAAAATAAGTATCTAAATTTTAATTTTTTCCTTTGTCCAAACACGTTCTTGATTTATTGAATTTACTTATTATTTTTGTTCTGTAAAGTCGACGAAAGTAGTGTCGATTAAAGTCGTGTAAAGTCGTGTTGAGCCGTGTTCGTATTTGAGGGGATAAAAAATTGACACGCACGTGCACTCAAGAAATCTGACGTTGCCAGCACGAACACGTCGTGTTGAGTCGTGCGTGTTAGTGTCACGAAGAAAAACCCAACACACGCCCAACTCTACTCAGAACCGCGTTTGAACCAGTTCAGCGGGTTTGGAACTGGTTTTGAACCAGCGAAATATCTGTATACATATATTTAACCTACCCCAATAATATATGCTAATATATATACTTCTCTCAATTCCTTTTCATTTATTTAATTGTTCTTTCAGTTTCCCTACATATTACTTTTTCCATTTCACTCACATTAATTCCTTGATGCTTTTCTTTCACTGTATTTGCCGCCAGGAACACATCATCTTCATATATCACACACATCCTTAATGCTCTTTTACTCTCATTTATATGCATTCCGCCCAGAGGCCACAATATCGTATCGTATACATATATTTGTGTTAGAACGTAACATTATCATTTCATATCCTTAAGGTCAACAACAACAAGGTTTTCTCTTAAGACTGTGCTGGATATTGGGTTCCACATGTGGCATGCAACATGTAACAAACAAACACACACACACACACACACAAAACCAGAAACAAGCTTCATTTCAGTTTCATTGAACAAAAACTAGTTTGACAGCTCTCCGGGGCCAAGTGATAGATACTGATAAAGTAACAAGAATTCTTTTGCCAAGCATTGCATAAAGTTCATTGCCATAAGCCTGGCCAGAGACAGTTGTCTTGCCAGTATCCCAATGCTGGCCAATGAAAGTGAAGATGCAAATTGTTCTGGGACAAACTGGCTTAACAAGTTGCGCTGGCATACTTAGTTTAAGCAGTTACAAAATTTTCAATTTTCAAATTGGCTTTTCGAATGCATAACCAAAAATGCACTCGTGCGAATTAAACAGAAACATTGTTTTTTTTTTGCCATTAAATATTGACGTTTGGCGCAGTCGCTGCTGCATCATCAAAAATAAAAATAAAAATAAAACATTTCAAACAATGAGAATTGACATTTCCAAATGCATTCAATGCACACATGAGCAATCATGTGATGGGATTTCGTGTGCAGCAAAATGACAAATATTTCGCTGGCATTTGAAAATGGATACTATTGAATGCCTAAATGGGAAAATGGGAAATGAATTTTAATTAGATTTATCTCCGATTCCTGTTTGTTTCATCAAATGTTAATTAGCTTAATGATGCTTTAAATATATTTGTACATTATGGGGAAAGAGGACAGTTGAACTTTTCAATGTTGAATCACTATAAGTGGAAAATTTTGTATGGAAAACACATTTATGTTTTAAAATCCAAGAGACCAAAATGGAGATTTAACGTTAATCAGAGGGCAGGTACACTCTACGATGGATACTTTTAATTTCACGGACTACGTGGATAAACTCGATCGATGCCCTCGTGTAAATTTGGACTGGATATGCAAGCTGGAAGAAACGACTCGCTCAACGGATCGCGAAAAAATTAGAGGACCAGCTGTCAGTATAACCCAAGCAAAGATACCAACACCTCCCTTAAAAGACCAGATAAAGTGTCGATAATTTAAGTATCTTTTGGCCTTTTGAAACGAAGAGAAGAACTTGCAAGAAATCTTAACAAGCCTAGAATCGATCGTATTCCGATGGAATCTACAAGCATGTGACCAATACTAATACAGAAATCTCATCCTGGAAAGCATTATAATTCCCCCTTTTTAAAAAAGGAAACCCCGCGGAGGCAGAAAACTATATTCAAATTTCAATTTTAAATAAGAGGCTAACGGATTGGGTGCCCATAAATGGAATGTTGAGCGAATTTTAATTTCGTAGCGGATATTCAACGGTCGACGCAATTTTTAGTGTTATCATCAACAGCGAAACTGTTCCTTGCTGAAAAGAAAAACAATACTTATGTTTCAACCAAATTTAAAAAAATCTTTAACGCCGAACATGTCCTTCAACAACCTGCCGTCAACAGCACATTGAAGAAATTAAAAAAAAAAAAAACGAAACGTTCTTCTAAGCACTAAATACCCTAGCTAACCAAATACAAAGCAATCATTGTTGTGTTTGACGTTTACAAGCCATTTTACCATAAATTTAATTACTTTTCTTATACATTACAAGTTTGTTTTAAATTAAACTGTATTTAACTGACCACTACACCTCTTAGGACCGTTTCTGGAGCGCTCCGGATTTTCCAGCAACACCCTTTAAGAGTGTTTTCGGAGCGCTGAAATTTTTAAACAAAAAATGATTAATATAAATTATAAAAAAAATTGGGAGAGGTGTAAGGGGTAGTGTGTGAGCCTACTGCGCGGGAGATCCTGTGCCTTAGAACAAAAGTTTTGAAAAATGTTTTTTCTTTAGAACTTTAACACATCCAGCTGTTAAGAAGGTAGCCATTTACAAGAATTTCAAACTCTGCCGTTCGGATTCGGCGGCAAACTTGCACACAAGCTAAGACATTGAGAGAATCACTCGGCATGATGGGGCCACTTTGGTTGGGACAGCCTCCAAAATTTTTGGATTATTATCGAAGCCCAAAAGCAGACCACAAACACTCCGTCTTTTTCAAAGTCCTTTTCCAAAAATGACAGCCGAATAGAAGAGTCCGCATCTGGACGACTTAGCCTACTTTTCCTCTTGTGTTTATTATAATATTTTACATGAAGCTTTTTCAAATGTCAATTTAAAAAGACCCCCAAAAGTATTCTAAATAATAAGAGTAGTTTTATTAAGCTGATCAGTGATCAAGTGTCTCTGCTGAACGCGCCCATTTTGTTTCTACTGTTAAATTAAATGTTGAACTTGTTGTTTGAAAGCAAAAGTGTCTGCAGTTTAAAATCGCACAGTTAATATAAATTTCGTTTATTGCTTAAATTGGTAAAATCAAAAAGACAAATAGTATATTTTATGAATTTTTAGACAAAGATAATAAATGTCGCTTTTTCAATTTTTTTTTTGTGCTTATTATGAATAATGTTGTATGTTCCAGGAGATGTATAGGCTTAAAGCTTTTAATTTGAGCGTTTTCTGATTTTTTTCTGACACTTTATTATAAGCATTCACCGTCATAATGTGTCCAAAAAAGAGTCCGGAATGAGGGTTTTTTTTTTTCTATGAAAACGGTCGCACTTAATATGGAAGATTTCTGAGTCCAATCTGACTCTATTCTGACTCTGATATGAGTGCTTGAAAACCCTCAGAAAAGGCACATAAAAGTTGCTTTTTTAGGCACTTGAATGTTCTTTTGTTCTCTGAAATGTTCCTTTACGACGCTTATTGGAGTGCAGATTAATTTGCAAAAAATGCAATAAATAAGAGACTAATTCAAAATTATTTGTTATGTTTTAATAATATATTTATATTTGACTTAAAAACTAACAAAATAAGAAAAATATTGCACTAACTGAATAAATTTGTGAAATAGTCTATCGTCTTGCTTATCGCATGAATCTGCATTCCTTTATTTTAGCGTCGTTTTAAATTGCTTATTTATTTACATTAATTTCGAATATGTTCAGATTTAAGAACTTTTTATGAGCCCGTGCTTAGAAAGCACTGCATGTGCTTCGAAAATGATCCAATTTATGTTCCGACACATCATTTTGAGCGCTCCTAACTTTGCTTGTTGGGTTGAGAGTAGTTTTAGAAATTGTGGGGATAAGATTGTCATTAGGGGATATTTTCATTGCTTTGTAAGCATACATCGCGAACAGTGTGTGCTCATAAGAACGTCCAAAGATTCCTCGCTGGAAGTGATCTAGAAGCTATCTGGTTTCTTTGAGATGAGTGGCTCCAAAGACTCTACACTAAAAAATATTTTGTGGAGAACGATGGTTTAATGCGATTTGGCTTTTTTGAAGGTCAAAATTTATGAAGATCCATGATCCATCCACAAAATATGATAGCTTAGAAACTGGGACTAAATGCTGTTTCACTCAGTACTTCAATCCGAGCTTAGGTTTATTTAAAAAGAATGTTGCTAGTTTGATGATTTATTGTATTGGTAATATATCAATATTCCAAGTATTTCACTACGTTACCTACTAGCCTTTCGCATAATTCATTAAAAGAACTGTGAGTCCTTTAAGGCGATCTGTGAATCCCACCAACTTTCAGTTACTTAATAAATCTTCACAATATATTTTAATAATCAGCCAGTGTGTCACAGCATCCAATTTTTAGTAAATAGATATTTGACTGAACTTATTGTCAGTCAACGACAAAGCAATAAACATTTTTCAGCTGCTGCAACTTTAAGTGAATACTGTCAACTCTAGAGTAATCCTCTCTGTAAACCAGACTGATACATTTTTATCATATTAAAGATGGCTTATATCCATTTTCCTTTTATACCATTTTTTTGTATACAGTGAAGAAGCAGGAGGGATCTGTATTAAAAGCATCCATTTTACAGCTTATAAAAAAAAAACGTAGCGTGCCACTTGCTCTTCTCTTGTGGCCCCAACTGGCCATTTGGCAAGCGAATCTCTTGCTACGAAACCGCACTTACATTGCCATTTACCGGCATTACATTCGCCTTCCTACTCTACTCTCACCCACTGTTTTTACTGTATAATTGCAGTTGTCAGTATTTGTTTTACACTATCCAACATGACCCAGAGAGATGCCCCTTATGTTTTCGAGTTGAAAATGGCCAAACATAAATTGCTAATGTGTGTGTGTGTGTGTGTTAAAGTTTGAGTGTGAGTGTGGCAATAAAGAAAATAAAGAGTTTACATTTTCTATACAACTTTTTTTTGGGGGTTTGTGGAAAGTAAATCGTTTGTTGCCAAATAAATTGTGCTGGCTCTCTGCGTCCATTTCGAGTGTGTGTGTGTGTGTTTGTTTCTAGCGAATTTATTGCCTGGCATTTCTGCATTTGCTGAATTATTGTAAACGTAAATTGAAAATAGCGCAAAAGCAAGAAACAAATAAATATCCAAATATTTTGTGCTGCTGGGGCCCTTTTCGCCTGACCCAAATACAATTTCTATATACGAGTTTTAAAGCATTCTAAAAATATTTCCATCAAATTGAGGTTTTGCTTTTGTATTCACAACAAAAAAGGGTCTACAAGTGAAACAAATTTTTGGGATAGCAAAGTTAAGTATGCCATCAGGCCATAGTAGGGATTATTGTGAAATTTAAATTCATCAAACCAAACACTTGAATACTTGCAATAAAATGGGAAAATCGAGGGCGGATCGATAATCCATTTTTAGTTACATATGAAATCGACTGTCTAAAATGCAGTTCTAAGGCTTTAACCGTTTGGCCTGCGCGTTGAAGAATCAGTCAATCAGTTTGATAAAAAGATTTATTTATATTTTAGAGTTCGGTGCGATGGTTTTTACGTGCATAACATAAAATGTTAGTATTAATATAAAATGTTAGTATTAACATAAAACGTTAATATAAACATAAAATGATAGTATTAACATAAAAAGTTAATAATAACATAGAATGATAATATTCGCTTAAAATTTAAGTATTAACATAAAATGTTAATATTTAATAAAAAATAAAAGTTAATATAAACATAAAATGTTAATATTAACATAAAATGTTAACATAAAATGTTAATATTAACATAAAATGTTAATATTAACATAAAATGTTAATATTAACATAAAATAGTTAATATTAACATAAAAGTTAAATTAACAAAAATGTTAATATTAACATAAAATGTTAAAAAACAAAAAAGTTAACATAAAAGTTAACATAAAATTTTAATTAACATAAAAAGTTAACATAAAATGTTAATTAAATTTGAAAATAATTTACATAAAATGTTAATATTAACATAAAAAGTTAACATAAAAATTAAATTTGAATATTTACATAAAATGTTAATATTAACATTAAATGTTTTTATTCACATAAAATGATAATATTCACATAAATTTTAAGTATTAATGTCAATATTCCCATTAAATGTAAATATCAACATAAAATGTTAGTCTTAACATAAAATGTTAATATTCACATAAAATGTTAATATTAACATAAAAGATTAAAATTCACATGAAATGTTTAAAATTACCTTAAAAAAATTTGTTATTTATTTGGCGATCTTTCTTATATTATTATTTAGTGAGTTTTGCCGTCTCGCGGTTAGGTAATTGTGTTTGCTCACATTATAAACAACTTATAAACTTACACCAAAAAGAGCAGTACAGTACTGTTTGGTAGACTTCCCAGTGTAATCTTTTACGTTTTTACTCTATGAGCAACTCGTTCAAAAACTAAGTAACTGCCTCATCAAACGGCCCTCGTATTTTATAAATAAACCCTTTTTTAAGAGAGTTCCTTTGCCCTGCGGTGGCCTTTTGTTTAACCTTTGTCTGACTGTATATCTTTCTCTCTTTATTCCACACTAACCTGATTTTGACAGCTTTAATGGATTTACATAATGTTGTTGTCGAATTAGGCAAACTTAACAGTCTATCAAGCTTTTCTCACATTTAATTCAATTCGCAAATTACCTGGTATATACATAAAAAAAAACGAGAAAAAAGGAAAATAATGCTCGTGTCAACGACATAGTTCAGGTAATTTTGCAGGAAACTTTGCCCGCCATTTTGTCGCTAAAGCCAACGACAGTTTATTTATGTGCGCTCATAATTCAACTGTAAATGCTGCACACACACATACACGTGGGCGCATTAGCAGAGACGTCTCGCCGAGCCAACAGCCAAGTGCTTCTAGTTTCCGTTTCCGGCGCTAAGTTGGCAGTCAGCCTTTGCAAAATTAACAACAATGGCGGTGATAAAGACGCCTTCTCATCTAGTACGTGTATGTGTGTGTGTGTATGTACGTGGCTTTTGTGGCTTTAAGTAGCGAAATGTGCTAGGTCACCCACAGTTGGCTTCCCCCAGTTGCTGATTTTCGTACAATTTTTAGCACGGAACTCGTTGCTAGTTTGCCACCATTTTACGCTGAAGCTTTTTCGGTACGTGCAGTGGCATTTGGCTGACTTATGACTGTGTGTGTGTGTGAGCAAATGTGGAAGGGGGTGGTAGCAGTTGAGGTGCAGCAGGTTGACAGGGTTATTGCTGAAGGATTTATGGAGTTGTGTATTGCGCACTTTTGACCCGCCATGAACGCATTGATATGTCAAATTGTGCAATGAATGTGAAGGTAATGAGGCGTTTAATGTGCTAAGTGGGCATTTGAAGGAACAAAGCTATTGAATGTAGAAATAAGGGCTAGGTACTTCTGTACACACCTATGTACCGCATATCCAACATTTAACTCATATATCAATTGCATACAGAATCGTGCAGTATCGACATCCTCATACTTAACTTTTATTTAAAATTTTTAAAAGTGTATAATAATTTTGCCCAGAAGATTGTAACGCTTGGAAATATTTTAATTTCGACCCCATAAAGTATAAAAGCTCTGGTGCATAACTATAAATGCATCCATTTAATTCTGGGTACAGTCTATTACAAACGGACTAGCGAAAAACTGTAAATGAGAAGTGAAAGAGAATCAAAAATACAACTTTTGTGTGTGGAAACAACAACGACCACAATGTTATCTCTGTTTGACTTGTCTGAAAACATTTCTTTTTGGACTGTTGCATAACTATAAACGAACTTTTATATTTTCGGTTATCACACCGGTTACCAAACAGGATTTTATATTTATTCATAATTAAATTACCAATATTAAAAAAGGTTAATATCCTGCATTTAACAGGGAGACACCCTCTCGATGCCAAAATGAATGTTATGCTGTAGTAATAAATGATTTCAAGAAAAAGGATTAATATGACTCAAAGAAAAAGGAGAGGCCCAAATCCAAAAATTTCTTTGCGTGATCATCGAAATGATTCAAATTGCCCATGACTGCTGCCTTACTGTGTCCCACTGAATCATTGCTCGTATTTTGAAACAGTCCATGTCTATATGAAAGCAACATCTAAAACTGCCACCAGATTTTACAGTCAAAAAAGGGCTTTAATTCCTTTTATCAAAAAATAGTATTATAAATAGTCGTGCACACTGAAAATCGCTCTTCTGATATCATGATTGGCTCATTTAAGAATCGCCATCAACAATCACTGCATACAGCAGGTAATATTGGCAAATCGTAAATCGAAATCATTTGCCCCCTTGCTTATAATTAGGCCTTCTAATAAAACAAAGACTCTCGGGGGTGCCACAGAAATCTCTCCCAACCGAATTCCAACCAAATTCCAATTCTTTGGTTCCACAGAAATCTCGTTTGGTTGGTCTCCAACCGCTCGTATATTGTAAAGAGATTTTGCCAAACCAACCAAAGCCAATGCGCAAACCAACCTCAGCTAGCATTGACCCAAAAATTTTACTTAGGGTTGCCAACTGTAGCTTAGTGATAGGCGCAAAAACATTTTTAAATTTTGCAATATAGTTTTTGTGAAAATGATTTGAATTTATACTGAATCTTAACTGAATATTAATTTACATCATCAAAAACGTAAAATAATTTACCAACTCAAGGTAAATATCAAAAGAAATAATGAAGTGGATTTATGCTGCAAATTATTTGCGAAGGACGCAACCCTTTTATTGCAGTTAGACAATAATCTGATACACACATATTCCAACCAGAATTTCGCATAAGAATTTGAAATCTCGCGAAGTTCTGTCTCTCCGACGGATTTTTCGAGAGATTTACAATCCAACCGTCTTCAAAATCCCTAGAGATTTCTTTGTAAGTTAAGTTAAGTTCTTAAACTCGGGAATTATAAATAAAATGCGATTTAAAACAGTTCAGCAAAATTTGGTTTAAATCGAGTGACTAGAGTGAATAGCTATCAAAGAAACGTCGGAAAATAGGGAAACGAGAAGGCAAAGCTAACTTCGACTGTGCCGAAGTTTTAATACACTTGAAAAACTTTACTCCAACTGATTTAACTGGAAAAATATATATAGGATATCAGATATTTAAAATTTTTAAATCATTGATAATAAAAATTTGATACCATAAAAAAAAACTTTTCTTAGTAAAACACATTTTCCGACCGATCGTTTCTATGGCAGCTATATGCTATAGTCATCCGATTTTGATAATTTTTTTCGAAATTATGTGAAATCATATAAAACTAATATATACCAAGATTGGGGACGCTACGATAAATAACAAAAAAGTTTTTCTCACAAGAAGTAGTTTTTTGACCGTCCGTTTATATAGCAGCTATATGCTATAGTCATCCGATTTTGATAAATTTTTTCAGAATTGTGTGGGAACATATGAAACAAATATATACTACGATTGGAGACGCTACGATGGAAATCAAAAAAGTTTTTCCCACAAAGACTTATTTTTCGACCGATCGTTCCTATGGCAGCTATATGCTATAGTGATCCGATTTTAATACATTTTTCCAGAATTATGTGAAAGCATATAAAACTAACATATACCAAGATTAGTGACGCTACGATGGAAAACAAAAAAAGTTTTTCTAACTAGAACTTGTTCTTAGACCGATCGTTCCTATGGCAGCTATATGATATAGTTATCCGATCCGGCCGGTTCCGACATATTAGTTGCGTGCAGTAAAAAGAAGACTCTGTGCAAAATTTCAGCTCGATAGCTTTAAAACTGAGAGACTAGATCGCGTAGAAACAGACAGACAGACGGACAGACAGACGGACGGACGGACAAGCGGAAATGAACTCAGCTCGTCGTCCTGATCAAGAATATATATAGTTTATGGGGTCGGAAATGAATATTTCTATGCGTTACAAACTTCTGGGCAAAATTAATATACACTTTTCAAGTGTATAAAAATCCAATCTTCATAACAGCGTTTGTTTTCTCAGCAATTATGAATATTATATGGATTCAAATAGTACTATAAGCTTTGGGGAAAATCGGATGACTATATCGTACAGATTTCATAGGACCACATTGTAAATAAAGGGTATATTTAGAAAAACTTGATTGTTCTCAATTGTAGCGTTCTATAACTCAGCTTTTATGAATATCAAATGCTTTCAAACAAATTTGCAGAATACGGTCAAAGTCGGATGATTGTATCTTTATAGCTGTTCTATGACCAATCGGACGGAATATGGGTGTTAAATAAAAACGAGAAGGAAAAGCTTACTTCGACTGTGCCGAAGTTTTAATACACTTGAAAAACTTTACTCCAACTGATTTAATCGGTAAAATATATATAGGATATTGATATCAGATATTTCAAACTTTTAAATCATTGATGATAAAAATTTGATACCATAAAAAAAAACTTTTCTTAGTAAAACACATTTTCCGACCGATCGGTCCTATGGCAGCTATATGCTATAGTCATCCGATTTTAATAAATCTTACAGGCTTGTGTTGACTCATATAAAACTAATATATACCTAGATTGGGACGCTACGATAGAAAACTAAAAAGTTTTTCACTAAAACTAGTTCTTAGACCGACCGTTTCTATTGCAGCTATATGCTAAAGAGATCCGATTTTTGACCAATTTTTTCCAGAATGGTGTGGAAGCATATAAAACTAGATATATTCCAACGATTAGTAACGCTTCAATGGAAAACAAAAAAATTTTCTAACTAAAACTGGTAGGAGACAGATGGTTCCTATGGCAGCTATATGATATAGTCATCCGATTTTGATAATTTTTCCAGAATTGTGTAGCACTTGAAAATGATTTTTTTCTTTCTTAAATTTAACCACCTGCTGCTCCGCAAAATTTGCTTGACTTTATTGAATGGCTGCCATAGGACCGATCGGTCGTAAAACAGTCAGAACCAACATATATGCAGCCTTTTGAGGAAATAGCACAGAAACCGCAGCTTCAAAGAGAAAATACATACATTTTATATGACGTAATGCAATTTTAAGTAAATCATACCGAAAATATGGATAAGACTAAAAACTTTTCTTAAGTTTTTTATCTGCTTTGAAATACCCAAATTTCGGTTTTTTATAATAATTAGTCCCCCTGTTTTTTTTAAGTGTAATTCTTAAGGCAGCTGTTGATGTATAGTTGAAGGATTTGGAAGTATATGAAACTTGCAGGGCTTGCATGATAAGTGAAAATTGCTAAGAACAAACTGTTGATAAAGGACCGTAGGCCACAATCAATCAAGCAAGCAAGATGGAGAAGCTGTCATCAATCTTGTAGCCCAAATGTGTGCAGCAGAGCGTATACGTAATGTTAATGTCAGCCAAGTAATTAAGCATGTGTATGCGTGTAAAATACTTTCACTTTACCACTAATATGCCATAAATGATGAAATGCATGCAAGTTAATTAAATTAACGCCAGTTTTCAATTCACAGGAGAAAATCTGAAAATTCCCTAAATAATTAAAAGTGCTAGAGCTTGTGTAAGAGGATATATGGCTAGGAAGGAAAAACTGGCACACAGGAAGAGCTGACGAACTGGCGCCGCAATGTATGCCATACAAAAGTGAGACTAGAAAATTGTCCTTAGACAATGCCCTACCATCACCAGGAAGTGTTGTAGTTGGGTAATGGGAAAACAAAGTGACAGTCAAGCAAGGGGAAAGGGATAGCTACCATTTCTGACCCCCAATGTGAGAAGCAGCTGCCAGTAGTAAAAAACCAGAGTTGACTTTTATGCGTTAGCTAACTGGCAAAGACAACAGCAGACACACACACAGACAATGTGGCGAAAAGTAGAAGCAGAATGTAACTACAAATATGCAAAAGTTTTCCCAAGGATACACGGCTGCACTTGGCTGCAATTCGCTGCTGCATGCTTGTAGTCTATTATGGCCAAATTTAATTTACTGCAAGTGCAGCTGGAAAAGTGGAACAATTTAATAGTTTTTCCCCTTTTTTTTGTGTGATGGAAGTCAAAAGAGTTTCTCTCTACATAAATTGATTTAAGTGCATGTCACATCATATTGCCCGGACATTCGCCCTGGACTGCCACTAAATCATTTAACAAGCTACCCAGTTTTCCTCATAAAATTGTTTATGGTTCCCTGTGCCAGTCACAGTTTCCGCATTTTTTTTCTAACTTCATTTGTTGCAGGCAGCTGCTGCTCTGCTGTTGCTTCTGTGGGTTGCCGCTTTAGTCTTGCACTATAATCACATTTTGTGTGAGCTGGTAATTGGTTTACTCAACTGCTGTGTCGAGCTTTTAATGAAGCCCTTGCAGCGTGCAAAAGGGAAAATGTGGCTGGAAAAATGCAGAGGCAAACGATCAACAAATTGGTACAGTTTTACAGCTAATGTTCGTGTAATGTGTAAAAATGTTCGCCCCCCTGCCACCGTACTCCTTTAAGTGGCTGAAGTTTGTCAATATGCGAAGCGTTACAACGTTTTCAATGAAAATAAAATTGCAGCAATAAACTTTCAAATAAATTTAAATTCTTTTGGATAGTTTTAGATACTCTCTCATTTATTTGACTGCTGTTTTCACAAAGAAGTAGAAGAGTGTTGCAATTTCTGACACGGGGAATTTCATTTTTTAAAACTGAGTAACAGTCAAAATTACACATCCCTTTTATTATTTACATAATTGGCGAACTAAACATACTCTACCTTAATCTCTAATGTGACCTTTCAACACAAATTTCAAATGGACACACTGCTTTGTCAGTTATGTTTTGTTTACATTTGAATGTAGTTAACAATATTTTTATACACTTGTAAAGTGTATTTTTATTGTGCCCAAAAGTTTGAAACGCATTGAAATATACTCCATAAACTATATATATTCTTGATCAGGACAACGCTGATTGTGTGTCTATCCGTCTGTTTCTACGCGAACTAGTCCCTCAGTTTTAAAGCTATCAAGCTGAAATTTTCCGGTCGTTTCGGTTGACCATATCAAACATGTTTTATAAGTCGAGGAGGTACCTCTGAGAATTGAGCACACAATTTAAAAAAAAGGATTCATAGAAGCGCAAGAAGCAAAATAGAAATAATTCGGATTCAGTGACTGATGACAGACTTTTTGCTGTTGTCTGGTCACCCTATATTCTAAGAGCCCGCTATTCGAATTATGAAACGATTCTCATCAATTATCTCAACGCGTTCGATATTTTGTTAGGATTTAAGGGGTTTCTAACCCAAAATATTTGAATGATAAGCCTTAAAATGATTCAACGACAAAATGGAAATAATTCTGAACGATTTTTAAGAAACCCGATTAGCAAAATTGTTCTGCTGGATCCAGAGAATCTTTTCCGAAACTGATTCTTTTCCTAAACACCTAACTGGCAAAAATGATAAAATTTTTCGTAGGAAATTCGCTAGGCCTGAGTTTTTTATATCAAAATAAAAGGGTATCATGAAGTTGTGTATGTAAAAGACAGATTTGTTAATCGGCGTTCAGCCGAGTCTGCAGCGTCTCGACCGCAGCATCATCAGCGTGTGTGTGTGTATGTGGATGAGTATATATTCGTATTACAACACACAAAATCAAGTGTACAGGATATTTTGCAGTCGGCTTACTTGTCTGTAGCGCTCTTACTTGTTTTTATTTTAGAAAGAGGGTTACATTTGGGAAATCGCCTCTTAAAGAAAAACCAGAATTAAATTATTTTTTCAAGATATATAAGATATAGAAAAATATGTTTAAAAAGTGGAAAAACTTTTCTTTGTAAATATATTTAGACTCTCTAATTAATTGTAATGGATTTCTTAGACTTAGAAAAATACTCGCTTAAATATAGAAATGTTAGAAAAGTATTAATAGAAATTTTAGAGTTAAAGTTTCTTAATTTAAAAAAAATTTTCGACCTCAAACTTAAAAATATTATTTCCTACTTCAAGAAAGTATTTTCGAACTGATATTTTGGACAGTAGTCTTATATGGGTATGGGTTCAAATCTATTCAAATCGCGAAAGATTTATGTTTTTGGCTAGGATTATTAAAATAATAGGGCCGATTATTTCGAAGAATAAATGTGAAATATTTTTCTGATTTTTAGAATATTTTATATAAGTTAAGAAAGATAAACTTACAGTTTACTTAGTTATTTGTAAGTTAACGTGAGAGATAGTTCTATGTGGAAGTAGTATCCGGCCTTAAGGCGGAGCGGCAAAAGAATAAAGAATTCCTAAATTCTGGTTCGATTTTTTCTGAGTGTAGGGATACCACAAGCGATTAGCGAAATTGTTCGTCCAAAAATAAAAAGGCTAGAATTTGAATATAAAAAATTATACTTGTACTGGTATGTACCGGTATACCAAAATAAACATCTAGGAACCGTATCGGAACCGAAATAGAACCTTTAACCGTTATTCTTATTTCGGTACGTTCCAAATCCGGTACCGGAACCGATATGCGTTTCGTGATTAATCCCTGGTTTTGAACTTAAATTATTTATTTTAAGACCTTGAAAAATAAGAATTAAGAAAACAATTTTTATATAAAGCTCGAATTTGGAACACGATTTGTGGAAAAATAAGATTTGACCTTAAAATCGCACACAAACTAAAAATGCTCAATATTATGGTGGTCGTTGACCGTCTCTAATATGGATGTATGCAAATAAGTTCTACAAATTGATTTAGTTTGCAAACAACCCATGAAAATTGCATTAGCTACAGTGTGAAAACTTTATTTAAAAACAAAAACATTCAGTATCCGTTTATTTAGTGCTACAAGATGAACAAGATTATTTTTAAGGGTATGTTGTGTTTTTGTTTTTCAAAATTTTTTAAAAATTATTTTAAATTTTAGGTGAATTCGAGGTATTGCGCGTAACCCCTGATCTGTATGAACCTACACTGGAGGTGAGAAAAGCAAATGTAAATTTTAATGAAAATTTCCCCATTTGTAATTTTTGTTTAGCTTTTGACCGAGGTTTTTCTTAACCATGAAAATGTGTGCAAAGCTACGAGAATGAAGGAATCCCCAGAAGCCATTGCTGAGTTACATACTTTGATACGTAAAGTTCTGTCCTATGGCATATCATTTGCCATTAGACATTTACAGAGCGGACGCATTGTGGCTGCTTCAGCCAATGCCATTTTTGTAAGTTTCTAATCTTTTCAAGTATTTATCCATTTGTAATGCTTTTTCTTTCTTAGAACCATAAGAGACCCTGCTCCTATGATGATGTTGTGGCCAACTTTCGCACTCCCACTATGCTTAAAATATACGAGTACTGGTCACACTTTGAAAAGATTTTTAATATCTACAAAGAATGGCAGGTGGACTCGATAGGAGAAGTTGAATTTCTTGGCACTCATCCGGATTTTATGCAACGTGGCTTGGCGCTTGAAGTTTCCATACACAGTTTTCAATTTATTCGCCTAATGGCTCAAGGTAAACTACCGTCCGGTGTACTCGCTCAGTTATCGGAGGAAATGCAAATCGAAAGACCTGAGGCAGTCGTAACGGTTCCCTCATCGGCGTTAGTACAAAAATGTTGCCAGAAATTGGGCCTGCAGTTGATAGCTAAAGTACCGTTGGCTGAGTTTAGTTTTGAGGGTAAAACATTTGCCGAAATAATCGGCTGTGATCCTCAACAATGCTCCGAGATTTATGCGATTAGAATTTAGGTGCACATTTTGAAAAGGATTCACAAATAAATTTATAATAGAAAAAAAAACACACAAAAACCATTATCAAATGCAGGATGGCTAATGAATGTTGCTACATAAAAAATTAACTTAATTATCAATTTTCTGTGTCATTATTCGGTTCAATTTTTATGCAAGGAAAAATATTTTATTGGGAAGATGAAACAAGAATTTTGAGAGTGCACCGCTTTGAGGCATCTATTTTTTCATGCAAAGAAAGTTTAGGTACTTTTGGCGACACTACTCCGAGCAGATGGACGTTTATGAGTCTCGTAAAAAACCCAGCTTGCTGATTATTTAAATGAAAGTTAAGTACAATCACATTTTAATGTCAAACGAGGCTTTAAAAAATTTAAATCCCTACAAGTAAAAACCAGGACCACAATGGGACATCTTTCGAAATTCTGCCAAAGACTACTCAAGCCAACTAATGCACCTTTAGCAAGCACAGAATTTTAACTATAATTGGAGTCTTAACGAGGCACTGCTCCACAGGGCAAATGGCCATTAGGATGTGTCTGCCCCATCAGGACTTCAGATAGAGATGGTAACACATCCAACAGCTACCAAATGATTGCCCTGCACTTCTCGGAAGTCTGAATAATCGAATAAGCTGGTTTTTAAATGATTTTTGCATAGATCCAACATATTAAGATGACTAAAAGAAGTCAAATTATAACCATAATTGGGGCAAGTCCCGCTGCGGGCTGTAACATATGTTTAAGAAGTCACTGAAATAATATTGAGCGTAGAGGTCGTTAAAATAAATAATTTTTTAAATGGCATTAGAAATACTTTATACTTATAATGTCATATTTTTCAAATAAAGAAAAGCAAAGAAATGTGGAAATCATTAGTTCTCCCGTAAAATAAACATTATCGCTTAAAGTTCAACTTTTGTAAATAGAAATACCATTTTAGCTGTCAGTTCACTTCCTGGTTTTCCATATCGACTTCGACCATACAAATTGCTTCGTCAACATAGTCACGCCTTCGGTTAAATCATTTAAATATGAAATTATGTTAATTTTTTGTTTCCAGTGAAATACGAAGGTCGACCAAAAGGTACATAGAATTCAAAAGATTATATGAGGCGCATTTTTTTAAATCTAATAAAACACTCAATTTGCATCATATATTCAAAATGTTTATTGGAATCGAAAAATTGGCGTTTGCCATTTACGATTTAAAGATAACTTAATGTAAATGTTGTTGTCCACTTCTAGCCATTTAGGACCAATTGGCCTTTTCTCAAAAAAGTTTGGACTTTTATCGATAAAAGCTCCATACAACTCCTTCATGTGTGACCACGTTTGATATCGATTAACGATTAATCAAAAACTTATTTCGGCAGTAAAATGGAATTACCTCGTGAAAATTTTCGTGCAATCATTTTTCACAGCTTTCAACGTGGATTTGGCATCCTTGAGATAAAGGCCTCCTTGGGCTTTCTTCCACCACATACATTCGATATTGCATGAACACCTGGGCGTAAAAAAGGTTTGTTCTCGTTGGATCCCGCACAATCGTTAAAAAAAGGCTCGTGTGGATTGGTGCAAAGAAATTTTTAAAAAATATAATCGCGCTGTTTCAAAATACGTTTATAAGATCGTCACTGGTGACGAATCATGGATCTATGCTTATGAGCCCGAAACAAAACAGCAATCGACCGTTCGAAGGAAGACGAGTCAAATAGAACGAAAGTCGTTCGTGGAAGAAGCACTTCGAAGCAAATGGTTGCTTGTTTCTTCGGTAAAACTGGTCATATGGCGACTGTTCCGCTTGATCAACGTAGGACGGTCAATCCTGAGTGGTACACCAAAATTTGTTTGCCTGAAGTCTTCGGAGAAATTCGAAAAACGAACCAGAGAAGACAGATCATTGTGCACCATGACAATGCGAGCTCTCACACATCAGCTCACACCAGCGCCTTTTTGACCGCCCAAAACGTCGAATTAATGGGTCATCCGCCGTACAGCCCTGACTTGGCACCCAATGACTTCTTTTTATTCTCGCACATCAAGGAAAAAATGCGTGGTCAACGATTTTCGTCGCCAGAAGATGCTGTTGAAGAGTTCAAAATCCATGTTTAGGAGGTGTCTCAATCGGAGTGGAAAAAGTGCTTTGACAATTGGTCTGAGCGCATGCAAAAGTGTATAAATCTTGCTGGAGAATACTTTGATAAACAATAAAACTATTTTTGATCATAAATATTCGCGTTTTCATTATTAGGCCAGAAATATATATAGGTTGCTACGTACAAAATCTTTAGAATCTCGCCTTGTTTTTGCTCCTCGTTTTTACTCCTCGTTCCGTCATCTCTCTTCGCATCTTGGGTATTGTAAGATCTTTGGTATAACTCATGACATTCACCCATTAATTTAGAACTGAAATTTATGAAATGAGACTTGATTCGCGAAGAAATTTCAAAAGAAAGAAAAGAACGAACAATGTCTTGCCCCATAATGGCATTTTTCGCGCACACAGCTTGTCAAAAAGTTTTGCAATAAAATGCACGTAAAAATGCCACAACTAAACAATGCGCATTAAGTTTATTGTACAACCAGATGATGGCAGGGTCGAACCAAAACTTTGGGGTCAATTTCACAAACCGCAACAAAAGTTGCAGAAGCTCCAACCCCACGGATTGCCCAAGGCACTTGACGCATTGCCAGTTGAATTGTTTTATTGCCATCCCACCCCCCCGCAATTCCCCAGCACCACTTCAGGGTGCAGAAGCATTCGCGCTGCATGACTTTGTAAACTGTCAGGTTAATCAATGCAACTTTTAATTAGACAAATTATCAACTTCGACACGGGCCTGTCTTAAAGTTTCAAATTCATAACGAAATAAAGGTAAGTTGTTACAAAACCCCAAGAGGAAACCGTGGCCGAAAACTTTCAGACAGCTTCATTATTAATCATTATTACGGGTGGTGGTGGTAATTTGTCGTAAAAAGGTGGGCGGAGGAGCGGCAGCAGCTTCCAAAAAGTTGCCACTTAACTGGTCTGCTGACTTTTACCTCAACTTAATTGATGCATTTCAAATTGGTTTCCATTTGGAAATTGCCTCAACCGCACACACATGGCAACTGGCATCGACTCCAGAGACTTGTGTCCTGCGGTAAGGATTTGTAGCTTTGACAATTTGTGTGTTGATTGCTTGGGCAATTGTGTTTTTGTGCTGTTTCGATGACTACAAATTGACTTGTAGGCTTAAGGGATTTGCTAGTGGAAAATGTCAGATTCAGTTTTTCATTCACTTCGCCTCACTAAATTGTTAACATGTGCCATAAATTAGAACCCAGCCAGACTTTTGTCAGTTCAAGGACAGGCCATAAATAACCAGATATGTCTGTTCGATCTACATACATATGTGCATACTTTTGGGGCTCAGCTTCGCACCGGAAACGGATATACAATTTTGGTAATTTTCGTGAGTGACCAAAATTCAAACTCTCACCCGGAATGTCGGGGGCATAAAAGGAAATTGCCAGCAACTACAACACAAACAACAAAAACAACAGCAAAGGCAAAGGCCAAGGCAAGGCTTTGGCCAAACTTTTTGTATTTGTTTTTATTGGCGTGAAAAATGTAATAATGGATTTTGCTATGTGTGCGTGTGTGTGTGTTAGAGCATGTTGCTCTACTTTGCGTTGAGTATAATGTGTGGCGTATGGTTTTTGGGCCTGAGGTTGTTTTTTTGTTGAAGTTTTATGTTCTCTACTTTATGATCGTTTTTTTTTATAAAATCTTTTTTTCGCCAGACTTTTTATAAGAAAGTGTTGCCTACTTTTGAGCGGTTTATAAATTTAGTTTCAATGCACAGTGTCTGCACTTATAGACAAGATTTCAGTCACAAGTTTTTAAAACGTACAAATGTTTTAGACACCTATATGTCCACTAGGACAAGGTTGAGGGTGGATTGTTAATTTTTGGTCATTTATCAAATCAGACAATGGAACTGGAGAAAGTTATCTTTTCCCTATCGTTGTGGTTTAGTTTCTATTTAATAAATTAATATTTATTTGTACATATAATAATAATACTTCTTGGTATTTTTAGTATTTTTGGTAATATTATATTATGTGGTATTTTATTTCCTGGATATTAAAAATCTTGCATCTCCAAATTCTTGCTGTGAAAACACTGGAAGATTTTGACTAGGAACGGATTCTAATAATATTTATAATGATTTTCAGTTTAAGTTTTCATCTTTAATATCCACCTAACAATCTTGCCAGTATTCTTCATCAGACTTACGTATGTACAGGGCAGTGTATCGGTGCCTCGTCACAATGTTGTGTATTGTCACTTCCGACTGCTGCCTGCCTGCCATTCTTTTGCTTTTCCATTCACTTTGCCTTTTTCCATTTTCTGTATGTTTTCTGCTCGTGTGAAAATGCGCCTAAGGTCATGGTCAAGTATTCTGTATATACCAGAAAGAACTCTACAAGCAATTTCCTTTATTAAAAGCCATCCTTGTGGTGTTCCATTTATTTTTACTTTAAGAGCCTGTAGTGGTACATCAATCTTTTTTTTTTGCATTTGGACACTTCCATATTGCCATTGGCATAACATTTTTTTTGGCAATTGTTTTGGGGTCGATTTGTCAGCTAGCCAACATTTGTGTATGTATTTTTTTTTCAATTTTCTATCTCTGGTAAAAGTCACTAAACAATTTAGCTGTCGATTCGCGGCTCGAATTTTTTACCAACCATTTGCATTTTCACTTAGTAAAAGAGAAAGAGAGAGAGGGGGAAGAGCTGGGGAGGGGGACGATGAGTTCAACGTGCAGTGAGTTATAAAATTGAATTTATTGCAGTTGAGTGGAGCGTTGTTATGGGGTGGGGGCTGAGTGCAGTTTTTGATTTGGCAAATATGTTTTGGGGTTTTTCGTTTTTGATTGAATTTTCTACTCTCTTTCAATGTTAGTTTTATCAATATATTGAAGAAGGCCACAATTGTTGTATATATAAAAACATAGAAGTATGTGCCAATTAAATGTGTTCCAGCCTCCCATTTAGATGTTCATTTTGAGGGCTTGCTGGGTTTGAGGGCTTTAACTTTTACAGCGTAAACAATTTTTATTCATTTCTTTTTAGTTGTCGTAAAATACTTTTAGTTATATTTGTAAACGTCTAAAAATACATTATAATTTTTAATTTATTTCAGGTTTCATGCTCAATGGAGCAGCATTTAGTGTCTTGCCCAAAAGTTGGCAATAATATTGTAAAAAAAAACCACACTTGAGAACAAGTGTCGCTTTACCTAGCTCCCCCGTGTGTGGAAGGCGGCCCACCCGCACTTGAAGCCTGGCAAGTGTGGCCATTGCTCGCATCTAAGTATGTATATATACACATATATATATATACATTTGACAAGCATATGAAACACTTGACAACAAGCAAACAAACAGACATGACAGGCTGGCACTCCAAACCACTCGACATCCGCAGGATGCGGCACATATGCCCAGGATTTCCAACAGAGACATAATAAAGTGACAGAGCATTAGAAATTGGCTCTCAATATGCGCTAGTACCTAGAATTGAATTGTTCATCATTGCTTGGAGTAGGTTTAAGGTTGACTTCAATAGCCAATTGGCTTAGTCAGAATAAGCTATTGCTATATTGTGGCAGTCTGAAGACATTTTGTACTTGACTAAGAAGAGATGTGGCGGGTGGCTGTATGATTATAAATCAAAAAGTTGTGGCTTTAAAATCATATAAAATTCAAGGAAACATAATGTTCTTCCCCCTCTTCTTGAGTATAGCCCACATAAGTATGCTATGTTTTTTAACCTTAGGCCCTCGTACACAATATTCGTCTATCTACCAATTCGTTATACGTGTTCTAGAAAGGTTGGAAGACAAAAGCTAAAGTTTAAAACTGCTTTTAAAAATCAGAAAAAGGTGACGGAAATTGCGAAAAATTATGATTTGAATGAAGTCTCAGTTTCTACGATGAGACCGAATTCTGAAGATCAGTAGCTGCGGATTGAACATTTTGATCAAAGAGGTGACAAAAACAGCTCCTAAATTTAAGTTATCTGAATATCTCATTACAATTCTATTATGCAGTTATGATCTTTAATATATATGTATATATTATTTATTTATTTTATATTTATTAATTTATTATATATATTTATTTACCTAAAAAATATTTGATTTATTAAAATATAAAATATTTTTTTTACTTAAGTTTATAACAAATTCTTTAAAGACTTTAAAACTGCAAATATTATATGAAAACGTTGGCTGAAACAGAGTATATTGTTTAAGTTAATGTTTATTTGAAAAGAAATGGACTGCTTGTTAATAAGAAGTAATAATAATAATTAAAAATTTTACAAGAGAAAGAAAGAACTTATCAACAGCACCGACTAAATAAGGAGAAATTACTTACTTTACGATGTGCCCCTACTCACATCGACTAAGCGGAACCGTAGATTTACAGAAATTGGAAACTACAATATATAGAATAGATCATTAACGTAAGGGATCATGTCGAAGTACAGTCGGCACATCATCAACTCCAAAAATTCACTGTCTGATAGAAAAGCACTAGATTCTCAAGGGTGCAGATATTCTGGATTCCAAGCCACCAGGGCATTGACGGAAATGAGATGGCAGACAGCCTTGCAAAAGCCGGAGTTTCACTTAGCCATGAAGCGATATTACACGTACCTATCTCACTACAGACGTGCAACAGCAAAATGAAAGAGTTATCGGCGAACGAGCCAGCGGAAATGTGGAGAAATCATGTGCAAGACAAAGGATAAACATCGCACGCTCTATTTACTACAGCATCAACGAAGAGACTGCACGCTACTAATAAGCATACTACAATCTATTCAGTTTTGAAGGAGCGAGCATTTCCATTTATTTTTAAAAAACTATTTGTAACTTTTTAATCATTTTGGAAAAAATTTTGATTCGGTCGGATAACGGGTATTAGTAAGAAAAACTTGCTGTTTTCTATGATAGCATTCTTAAACCCAACAACTTGTTAACACCACTTCGTCACTCGATTGGCCTGAAGAAAAAAGCAACACTGCTAAGATAAACACGAATCAAAAAGAAGCAGAAAACTAAATGAACCTAAAAGACTCTGAGAATTTGGAGAAGGAAATTCCTATTATTCTTCAACCCAGAGACTTTTTACAAAAGTAAAAAGAAAGATTGAATATCTCTAGAAGAGACATACAAAATGGAACCACAAACAAGCATATTTCAAGCCGAAATATAATCCATTTTACAATGCGAGGATATTAATATGGGAAAGAACTGCCAATACAGACAAATGGCCATCCTTTCGGATAGCATGGCAGCGCTTAATGCGCTAAGTAGCTACAATATTATCTCCAAGTTGTTCTTGGAGACAAAGAATTAACTGAACCAATTAGGTAACAGGAATAAACTGAAATGAGAATTTAGAAAATAGAGAAATAAAGAGAAAAAAGAAATGGCGTCGATTGAGCTGGCGCAGATTAAATTGATATGAAAAAAATATTTTTAAAAAAAAAGTTGGATCAAACTTCGTCCTGCACTTTAGGGAGAAACGTCCAACGCAGACCAACCATTAGGGCAAATGTCTAAGAGACTATTAGAAAAATTGATTTTTTAAAAGATATTTAAAGAGAGAATAAACTTAGAGAACAACCAACTGGGAAAACAACAGGGAGCTGTGAAAAGCAAAAGCCAGAATTGGGAACCATGACCACAAAAGGTTCTAAAAATTAATCCAACAAGGAAAGAAAGCCCTCAGAGTTCTGACAGGGCTCTACATGACCCCAGCAGACTACAAAGTCACCTGTATAGGATGGATATAACAAACACCCATCTTTGCCGATTCTTCGAAGAGAAGAAAGAATCCGCCGAGCACATAATATCACAGTGCAATGTCCTGACAAGTCGCAGATTCAAAATTTTTGTAAAACATAACCTAATCTTACATCTATATCCTTTATATACTCTTTCGGTTAGATCAGTTGGAGCGAGCTTTCAACTGTCAAAGTTAGCTTTGCCTTTTCCGTTTTTTTTTTTCTTGTTTTAATTTAGCTCTCTTTTTCCCCGTTGTTTATTTGACAGCATTTAATTTAATAGTTGCATATGCTGGGCATGTTCTCTTTGTGTTCTACACTCATTCATTTTGGCCCGTCTTGTCGTTAGCGGAAGCTGCTTACTTAATATGCATTGCACGTGGTTCAAAACAATTGTGGACATTTTTTTTGTTTTGTTCTTCTGGAATTTGCCGCAACTATTTGTGACAGCCTGACGCCATTTTCCAGCTGCTGTTGCGCATTTAAAGCTGTTAAATTTCACGCTACGACAAGTTTTTTAATTAGCAAACACATTTTAGAGAAAGGAAAAAGTTTTTCATGACATTAAAGGCGGTTGGAGAGGTGAATCAAGCTTAATGTGTATGCGAAGCACGCGATGCGTTTCAAACTTGGCATTAAATTTCAAATGAAATTGCTGTCTGCAATAGGATACTCACACACACACACACACATAGCCTCAGCATGTGTTAAAAATCAGCGCTGGCAGCATTTGTCCACATCACGTATACGTCACGTATACACAACTTAAAGCTTAAGCTTAAAGCAAACATAACGCATACGACACGTGCCATAGAAATAAACTTCAAACGTTACATTTTTATTTTTTTTTATATATAAATAAGGTAGGCAAAATGCTCATGCATAAATCTCTTTAAAGTAATCATCGACAGCAGCTGCTGTAAAAGTTTTTTTTTAAACAACACTCAAAGTTTAAAAATTACACCAAGTATAATAACCGTATACGGTAGCTGTCAAAATAAATACAATAAAGCGCCGTACGGCCAAATGTCAAAATGTTTTACAACAAACCCATCATCATCATCAGCAACAGCTTCGGCATCCGCATCCACCCACAAGGGGGACATCAAGGTGCAAATTCAATAAAAATAAAAAACAGGAAAAAGGAAAAAAGTTGACAACCTTATCGAGTTCTTGTCACGCCCCAAAAAAAATGTTACTTATCATTTATTTCTTATGAAAAATTTGGCCTTTGTGGGACATTAAATTCAAAATTGCTTTGCTTGTTTCAGAGACGGAACGAGATGGTTTTCCAGTTCAGTGACAGCTTTTCATTTGTGTTCTGTTATGACACAAACACACACCACACACACACACATATAACCCAAGGAATTCGCCAGGCAGTGGAAGAATAAGTCGACACAAGTTTTATCTTTACGCTTGCCTGGTTTTGCGGCAGCCCCTCCAAGTCGGAAACAAAGCCGAACAAAGTAAATTCCACGGCAATGAAGTGTAAAAATAACAAAAGCAGCTTCTACCTGTGGTAGTAGCCGGCTCCGGCTACATAGTTGAAATTTAATTTCACAACAATAGCAAGGAACATGGAACTGTTGCCTCTCCCTCTCTCTCTCTTTTCCTCCACCTGAAGTTGACCAAAACTTTTGGTTTAAATATTTCCTTTTAAAGTCATTACACAGTTTGTCCCTTTGTGTATTTCTGTGCTTCCTTTTAACGCACATTAAACTGGAATGTCTGTCCTATGGTTTGTTGTTTTTCCTCTAGAGTTCCTTTGGCGGCCATTTCTTATGGCCATTTGGCTTTATTGACTCGATGCGCTGCGAAATTTTTTTGTTCAATTTTTTGTTTTTTTTGTTTTTTGGCTGTCACGTTCTGGCTTCCTTTTGGGAGTAACCCAGAATTGGCTTAGCCTCCGCTCAGTTCTCTAATTGGAGCCTCAATTTGTTTTGTGTATGTGTGTGTGTGTGTGTGTGTGTGTCTGTGGCAATTAAAATTGTTTGCAATTTGCACGTTCGTCTTTAAAGGCAATTAAATTGTTTTAATTAGTTTTAATGACAATCATTTTGCACTTGAAATTGTGTTTGGAATGCGGAATAAGTAAGAAAAGTGAGCATTTTTACGTTTAATTGGCTAAATTGAGAGCGAGTTGGTGCTTGAAGAGTCCTTTAACACATCGTGTATCAGTTTCTCTTTACTATTGTAGTTTTCCAAAAATTGCTGTATGTGATTGTTATTTCTTTGGATTTCATTTCGATATTAATTGTTTTTAATTTTACTAGAAAAACCCTTTGAGTATTTTACCAGCGTGTTATGAACTACATTGGTCCTTAGTCTTATTGTGTGGGCTCAAATCTATCCAAATGGCAAAAGATCCCTATTTTTTGGCAGGGATCGGCAGATAGGCTGATTTTTTCGAATCATACTTAGGAAATTTTCTTCTGCTTTTAAGAAAGATTTAAAATAAGTTTAGGTATGATTTCTATCTGTCACATAAACTAACAAATATCAGAGTCAAATTAAAGATTATCTGACACATATATGGAAGATAAAGAATCGGCCCTAAGAAAGATAAACTTATAATTTACTCGTTTATTTAAAAGACTACGTGACATATAGTTCTATGTGAAAGATAAGAAATCGGATCTAATCGGGGCGACAATAGAACAGAGAATTTCTTAGGTCGAATTTTTCTGAGTGTTGAGATACTGGTACGAAATAAAAAACTTGGTACCGAATCGGAATCGAAAACCAAAACTGATAACCGAAATATAACTTTAACCGAAATTCTTATTTCGGTACACACGGGAACCGGTACCGAAACCGATATTCGTTTCGGCATTAATCCCTGATTAGCCATGGTTTTCTTGAGTTTCATACAAAATTTTCATTTTCTTAACAATTTGGCTGACCAAGCCACAAGCCGATTGGAATATAGGAACTATACGATATATTCATCCGATTTTGATCAAACTCGTCAAAATTTTGTTAAAGCAGATAGTATTCGCGATTGGCACTAATAAAGTAGATTCCATTGAGAACAAAAAAGTTTTTCTCATTAAAACTTGTTTTTGGACCGATCGTTCCTACGTTCCTATAGTCGTCCGATCCGGCCGGATCCGACAAATGTGCAGACAGTATGTATTTAAAGACTTTTTGCAAAGTTAGGTCAAAATTGCTTTTAAAATGTCATGATAGCTTGCTCATAAACGTCATCTTTTTTTAGAATTTGTGCCCACCGCTGATATAGAGTATATATACTTTATGGGGTCGCCTGTTGCAAAAATTTGCACGAACTTAGTCTACCCTTTTTACTCTACGAATAACGGTAAAAAAAATTGAAATATTAACAGTTATATTAAAATTTTTGTATTATGCTTGGTGCATATATATAGCCGCACTGTATAATTTCTCATTCTGTGTTTGGTTAGCGATCATTTCGGTTGTGTTAGTATATTTGATAACACTAGATTACATTTCTTAAGGTTCATGGCAATCCCGATGTAAAACTGTCTGCTAAGTTCGAAAATCAAGACCAAAAATTTTTAAGTGTGGCCGTTTTCGAGAAATCGCGGAAAAGATAGATTTTTAAATGAGAAAAAATTAGCTTTAGAAATTTGCGAATTTCTTAAGTGATCTCTTATTGATTTTGGAACTGATAATTTTTTTGAAAGGTAATTGAATGTGTTATTAATCATTCATACACCACTTTTTTAAACGATAATTGATTTGAGCGTTATTAAGGTTTTTATCGGCAACTTTGCTTTAAAAGTGTCAGTTTTTAGAACCGAAGCAATAGCATTCGCTGGTACTGAAGGGAATTTTTTGACTCTGTCGCTTATTTTGACATTTCTCCAATTGAAATACATTTGTGTTCTATTAATATATTCCATGATCTATTGTTCAATTTTATGAACTAAAAGCAACAACAACTTTATATACTTTGTTTGTATATTTTTCATAGTGAAGCACTTGAAAAAATGTTTTGCTTCAGATAAATTGATAATTAAATTTTTATCAGCAACATTTGGGCTCTCCTAGACATTGAAAAATCCAAAAAATTCAGCATATCTCAAAATTTAATCAAGTCTTTCAGTAAAAGGGCTTACTTACCTTACTACACTGTCTAATCCAAACAAATCCCTTCTAACTACCTATTCCATTTGAATAGTAAAACCCACCCACCCTCTCTCTTCTCCTTCGCTCAATATCAAACTGTTGCCCTCAACTAAAATGTTAGCATCCATAAAAGTTTCCTCTTTTGGTTTTAGCGTTTGGCCCTAAATGAATTTATGTCATCGGCACTTCATTTTAAGGCCCCTAACAAAACAAAAAAAATAATACCAAACTACCCCCACCTAACCACACACACACACACACACTCACAGCCCAACAAGTTTGTGTCTTGTGTCTGACATTAAATTAATTTGTTGCCTACAACTTTTGGTAACGGCGAATAGTACCCATGGGTAGCCTTGGTAGTTTAGTTCTCGCCAAGAACTTGTTAAAGACGAAAGTAACAAGAAAAGTTTTAAATCATTCGCAGTGCCAATGTCGTGGCAAAAGTTCTGGGCCAGCAGCCAAAGGGGACAACCAACCAACCAACCGACCGACCGAACGACAAAGAAGCAAAAGAAAGGCGTTTGTTATGGATGTTGTAACTGTTTGGCCCTGCAGAGGCGTGTCAAGGTTATGTTTACCCCAAGAGCCGCTGACAAAAATTATGGGTAGTGTAGTGGCCCAAACACCAATCCTGAGAGAAAACCCATTTGTTGCCCCAGGCACACTTTGAGAGGCAAACACAGATGCACACACATGTGCCATTGTAAATCTTTGCCCTAATAGCAAACGCTTTGGGGAAATGTTTATTTTAGCGTCTTACGCTGCAGACAGATGGTATCAAAAATACACACAAATTATGTAAACTATTTATGACAGGCAGTGCGAAGAAATTTTGATAATCATAACACTATTAGGACTGTCACGGGGCTTTACATTAAATTTGATATATGTTCTCTTTTTTATTAAACGTTTAAGGTAATTGAAATTAAATAATTTTATATCTATTCAATTTCTGATTTAAAAAACATTTGCTTGGATTTAAAGCAAAGCTTGGAAAAAAGTATGAGTACAAGTTATGTTCTGCCACACACAAGAAAAAAATAGAAGGCTTTTAATACCCTTGCAGTTTTTGAATGGCGCTACCATAGACAACAAAAAAGTTTTTTCACTAGAATTAGTTTTTAGTCCGATCGTTCCTATGGCAGCTATATGCTATAGTCATCCGATTTTATAAATTTTTCCAGAATTGTGTGGAAATATGAAACTTTATAACCAGATTGGTGACGCTACGATGGAAAACAAAAAAAGAACAAAATATTCTCATTAAATATTTTGACCGATTTGTTATATGAATAGAAAAAAAAAAAATAATTTAAAGAGTTCAAGAAATATATGATTAAATTAAAAAAAAAAAATAAATCAAAATAAAAAACAATAAAAAGAAAAAATAAAAAGGCAAAAAGTTATTAACTGAGAAAAAAAAAAAAAAAAAAAAGAAAAAAAAAAAAAAAATTAAAAAAAAAATAGTTTTTAGAGCGACCGTTTATGGCAGCTATATGCATAGTCATCCGATTTTTATACATTTTTTTTCAGAATTGTGTGGAAGCATATAAAATTTATATATACCACGATTGGTGACGCTACGATGGAAAACAAAAAAAGTTTTTTCATTAAAACTAGTTTTTTGGACCGATCGTTCCTATGGCGGCTATATGATATAGTCATCCGATCCGGCCGATTCCGACAAATGTGCAGCGTTTTTGTATTTAAAGACTTCTTGCAAAGTTTGGTCAAGATAGCTTCAAAACTGAGGGAGGAGATAGCATAGAAAAAGCGGGGGACAGCGGAAATGACTCAGCTCGTCATGCTGATCAAGAATATATATACTTTATGTGGTCGGAAATGCTTCCTTCACTGCGTTACAAACTTCGTGACAATTTTAATATACCCTCTGCAAGGGGGTAATTTTTCGAAATATTAAAACAGTTTTTTTGGGCGAAATTTGATTAAAATCCAGAAACTTCATTTCTAAAAATGATATTATATCTATATCTATAAAAGAGTTCAACCTGACTAACTGACTGACTGACTGATTGGTGACCATCGCACAGCCCAAACCGTTAGAGATAGCAAGCTGACTTTTACTGCAGTTTTATCTTATTCTGAAAGTGAGTACTAAAACGGGGTTTTGGAAAATTCCGCCGGGATATGTGGAAAATACGCAGAGAACTGTTGTATGAAACTTTTTTGCTTATCATCCGATCAGCTCCAAATTAATTTAAAAAAAAAAAGCGAAATAAAATTTCATCTATAACTGCATACCAGTTTTCCGGAAAAATTAACCAAAACACCCCATGGATGGAAAATTAGTTTAGCGATTAGTTCCAAACTCATTTTGGAAGCTACTCATACCCAAATTTGAAAGTCAGTCCCATGTGTTCTACCTATCGCTTTTGAACCTATAACGACCCAATTCGTTTGGGAATAGGGGTCGTATTGGGGAAAACAGCGATTTGCATTTGATCACATAAATTTAATTTTAAAATTTTAGAACAAAATCATTCCAGCCAAAAATACGAAAATGGTCGGAAAACTGTTTGTAAAAAAATCTTTTGTTTTCCAATTCGAACAACATTAAACTTATTTTCACATTTTGGAAAATATTCCAGAAAGTCGAAAAATGGGCGAAAAACTGTTACATGGTTTTTATTCGATCAGCTCAAATTTTAATTTTAAAGCTTTAAATAACAAAATATTACCATCCGGATTTTCAAAATTTGACGGAAAACAATTTTGCAAAAATAACCAGGAAAATTGGCGGAAAATGGTTAGAAAAAACTTTTTCTAGGTTACAGTGTGGTTTTTTAAAATTGTAAGATGACGTTGTTATTATTGTGAAATAAAGGGCCGTGACAACATGCTTGGAGCTCATTAAAAGAAGAACGAAAAAGTAGCATACATCAGTTTTTATAAAAAAACCGGTTGTTTTAAATTTTTCAATATGGGTTACTTTTAAGAACGGAAATTTTATTTCTTTTAAATACTTGGTTTTTTATACAAGTGCGAGCCCGCGGGTATACGCTACATTCATTTTCATTTAATTAGTAGGTTTATATTTAACAAAGAAAAGTTGTCGTTTAGAAATGGTTTTCCATATCTTTATGTACTTCAAAAGAGAATTTAATGCGGGTTAAGGGCGATTTACAAAAATGAAAGACTTTTTTCGGAGAGTATATATTGATATTTTACCAGTTGAAATATATATTCGAAATAATCATAAATCCATAAAATAAATAACAAGAAATCGAAACAGTACAGGAGATTCGATTTGGTTTCGGGTTTTTCGATTCCTATTATAACGGTTTATGGATTTCGGTTCTCAAAAATGTTTAATTTTTAACATGCGCAGCTGTTATAACAGTGGGCCGTTAGTTAGGGCGACCACACTTTTATAGATAAGTTAGGGCGACCGCACTCGATTTTGTAGATAAGTTAGGGCGACCGCAAAATTCCCCCATCAGCTGGCATCTCAGTCTGTGCGTTTTGCCTGAAAAGAAAAACAAGAGGAAGCTGCCTTAATCTGTAAAATATAATGAACCTACTAGATCTGCCACAAACTGTGTTGATGGACATATTCGAATGGCTGTCCTACGATGAGGTGGCCAAAAAACGAGAGGTAAGCATGCCCTGCAGCAAATAATTTTCACAATCTCTAATCTCCCCCCTGTGCTAAAAGGTGTGCACTCGCTTTAACTACATTTGCCAGCAAGTGCTCAACACTGGCTTCAACAAGATTATCCTGGAACATGGCAAAAATTTCAAGCGTATCAAGTCCATGTTGCCGCGTCGCGAGTCTGAGCGCAGGTGAGTCACAAACGTAGAGATTTTTCTCGATGCTTATCAAACTTTTGCAGGAATCACATACTGGCTCGCCACTCGGACATACTTACCTCCATTGAGACGCGCATCTCCATGCTGACCATGACCTATTCCAAATTCATTGATCACAACATTTGCTGTTTCATACCCGGTCGCGTTCTGGACGAGATAAGCAACATATTAAAGCTGCTGGCCACCACCACCAAGCCCCTGCGTCCACATGAGGTGTTACAGGAACTGCGTGACATTTCCTCCATGGCCATTGAGCATTTCGATGAGAAAATAGCAATTAATTTTAAATTGGAGCATCGCAAGCAACTGGCTGAATCCACGGCAGCTGGTGGCACACGACTGGTGGTTTGTCGCACCCTGGGCGATATTAGCTTTAGCGGCAAACGTACGGGAGCAGCTCCGCCAGTGCATCATGCCAGTTGTCAACTGTCTGACACCCAACCAGCTGAAACCCCAAACCATCAGCCTTTACTCTCTGCCAAAAGTCACTCGGTATACTCGATACGCGAACGCCTGGCCAAGGATTTGCAAAAGCAACATCAAATACAAAAGAGTCTAACGCTTAAGGTGCACAATCTGGAGGTATCTCGGAAAACTCAGGATCGTCGCTTACAGGAGGCATTGGGCAGCATAACAGAGCTAACCACACAGGTGTCTGAACTGAAGCGTCAGCTCGAGGATGTATTGGCCAATGTGCCCAGTCTCAAACGTCCAGGCAGCAGCAGCAATAACAATGATTGTATGCCAGCACACAAAAAACCCAAGATCTAGATCTTAGTTTAACTACAATTTTAGCTAAGAAATATAGCTTTTAGGGACAAAGGACTAATGTATTAGTGTTGGTTCAAAAACAGCTAATTTGTTCAGTTGTTCACTTTACTCTCCTTTTTTTCCAAGGCTCTGTTTTGTATACCCCTTCGGGGTATATTCGTTTTAGTCAGAGGTTTGACTTGGAAACAATTTTTAAGGAACTTTTTAAAGTGAGAGAACAACTGAACAAAAAAGAGCAAGTATGTTAGCAATTGAATACAAAACAATTTATTGCTCATTTTTGTTCAGTATAATAAACTTGGAAATTTTAGTTCATTTAATCATTTTTTTATAAACTTAAGTTAATTTTTTTTTAACTATTCAGCGTAATAACTCGAACAGTCTTACCTATAAAGCATTGCTGAATAGCCAGAATTAATACCAAAATGAATTTCTGTTCGGGTACATCCCGAAATGAGTGTTTCTGTTAAAGGTTATATTTCTGTACTGGATTTTTTTTTCAGTTTTCATACCCGATACGGTACCCGGATTTGGGTCATATCTCTTATATACAAGTACATATAATATATTTCAAAATTTGCAAAATTAAAATCCAAAAAAAAATATGGGATGTTACGGAACCGCTTTCATCAAAAAACACTTGAATAGTTTACCATTTAACAGATGTAGGCAAAAATTTGGGGAGTATTTGATTGTATATAGCGTATTATGTATTTTACAAAATAACACATAGATATAAGAAATATTGTAAATTTGTTCATTTAGATTAGAAACCGACAAAAGTTGAGCATAAAAATTAAAAAGGCGATAAAAATTATTACAGAATCAGATTTGATTTCGTGAAATCATTTGCTGGAACAACCCTGATTTGCTTTAATTTGCTGTTGATGGAAATACATAAAGTAAACATAGAGAAAAAAGAGTTTAAAGACTATTTTTTTCAAATATCTAAAGCAAAATTTGGGGGCGCAAGTAATAACGCCCGGTATATTACACTTTTCAGAGTGCGTTATGTCACTTTTTGAGGGCTTTATAACACTAGGAGTTCTTATTTAATCTCGAAATAAAAATATTCGGTTAAAATTCACACAAATTCATGCGAATTTATACGACTCCAAACAAAGCTCTCACCTTCAATCTTTTTTAAACATGTGTGTTTTGGGGTGCTGATTACGTAAACCATGGTAAAAATTGGCGAAAATGTATTTTTCCAGGTTAAGGGGTTATATACCTTCTTTGTCGAAGAAAAAGAGGAAAGTTTGGATTTTTTTTTAGGTATGTAGCAATTATTTCATTACACGAATGTTTTAATTTTTTGATAGTACACTTTATTAACAATGTTTGTGCAAAATTTCGTGGAAAAATATTAAATAGTTTTTAAGGGGTGGCTGTTTCCCTTAGAGGCCTTTTTTTGAAGAGCCTTGCGGTGATACTTCCCCAGGTCGAACAGGTCAACTGAAACCATAAAAGTAAACAAATTTCATTAGTTTAGTGTAATTCCTTGTGCTTGAACGATCGTTTTTAAGATTTTTTTTTTTTTGTGCATACGGGAACGTTTTATGCTAAAAATTAACTTTTTGGTCGCTAGAAATTTCACTAAAAAAATTCATTTCGGCGAAAAAAAAGTTTGTGCGTAAAAAGTCAATCGTTCAAGCACAGAAAAATTTTATTACGAACATTTAAAAAAAAATTTTAAGAAAATCGGTTCAGTAGTTTTCCGCCAATCCATATCACCGCAAAGTCATTTTTCAAGAAACACCATTTCGAGATATTCGCGTTTAAAGTTTCACACTCGGCTTGAGGCCGGGACGGAGCGCGCGGCAAGAAGCGCTGTAACTTTTTTCCTACTGCTCAAATCTTTATGAAAATTTGGGAAAATTTTCTCAAGGAGTTGTTCTTCAAGATAAAGCAATAAAAAATTTTTCGATTTTTTGAAAATGAAAAAGGTATATAACCCCTTAAAGCTTTTAAAATACTGATATTCTCCGAAAATATACACGTTATAAAAAATGTTTCACCATAATTGAAAGATATTGTGAAAACGCATGTTTTATAAAATGATTTTTTTGGCGAAAAGCTAATAGATTTTGACAAAAAGACGAAAAAATAGCGCATTTTTCACCTGCGGCGCCTTTCTGCAAATATACAAACAGAAGTTCTTGAAAATTTGTTGTGGAGGGTTTTCTTTTGATTATTTTCTCTGTTAATCCGAATTTGCTTGTTCTTACCTTCACCAACCATAGCCTTTCGAAATAGTTTTGAAAAGTTTAAAAACTATCTGGCTTTCATTATCTAGTTTTTATATACAATTTCAATCAAATGGTTGCCTTTAATGACTGACCTTCTTGGGCGTTATTGCAATGAATTCGTCACAAATGTTTGCCTTGAGCTCGTCAATGGTTTCTTCCTTTTAAATAACCCCACAAACAGAAGTCGAGATGTGGCCATTCAATATAAAGTTCTTATTAAAATTATAAAACTCTATGTTTAAGTTTTATCAAAATCTGATTACTATAGCATATAGCTGACATAGGAACGATCGGTCTAAAAAATATCCCAATCGTGGTATATATAAGTTTTATATGCTTCCACATAATTCTTGAAAAATATATCATAATCGGATGACTATAGCATATAGCTGCCATAGGAACGATCGGTCTAAAAACTAGTTCTAGTGAGAAAACTTTATTTTTATCAATGGTAGCCTGAAAATATTGCGTGCATTTATAGACATCATATACTTATATTTTGCATTAAAACTTATTAAACCTTTTTGGCGTAGAACTTGACATCGGCTCTCCATTTTTGTAATGCTGACACTCGAAAATGAAAAATGTAATTACCCTTAGGAGCTGGTACTTCGCTTAAGATATGCTCGTCAATCATTAAACCATTGAAAATGATATCTTGCTGTTGGTGAACAAAAAAAAAAGAAGATGTATATAAATGTTATTATAATACACTTCAGTAGACTTTCACTTACCTGCAAAGGGCAAGTGCGATTTATATTTGAGGATTTCAGTATCGGCCCCATTAATTTGCCGAGTAACCCCCTACGCCAAGGTTGACTCATGTAGCTGCAAAAGTCAATGGTTTCGTTCAAAATTTGTAAGCGTTGGCTTTTTGAAATTTTAAAGAAACTCAAATTGACCTATATAAAGAATGGGAGTTTGAATAACCAAAGAGAATATGTTGTTAAAGTTTTACTTACGGTAATATTATCAATAGGTTTTGAATAGCGCACGGCTACATTAATATTGATAGCAACTCGACCTTGGCCTTTATTGTTGGACTCACATTTTTTAAAGTAGCACCATGTTGCATCAAGAGTTTTACACTCCATTTTGTTGACTTGAAACAGATTGCCCAGCGAGGGATCGGAACAGAAAACAAGCAATAGGATGAGTAAGCGCATGAGTGGCATGTTTTCCAATCAAAATGTAATGTTTAACTGAACTTTAAACTGCAAACAATATAATTGCGTTGGATTGTTTTCAATTATTTATTAATCTAAATTCTGATCTGGTTTTGGACACGCACTCCACCAGCTTATTATGTCTGCTAAAATGTATATTTATGTAAATCGCAGACAGTTAAGGCTACTTACACTCAATAATTACACAACCAAATTAATTAAAGCCATGGATTAAATAGCAGCACCCCCCAAAATTTCTTCCCTTGCAGCTCTCCCGACCACATTGCCAAAGTTAGTCGCTTCATGGTTTTTTAAACCAATATCGTTCCCCTTTTTGAATTTTCAAATTTTCAAAGTTTATAATTCCGACTTTTTGATACTTCAAAGTTTTTAGTTGGAATGTTCTAATTATATTAATACAAATTTACCCATAAGTTCCATCATTGTCTTAGCAATCAGGAATGCTATAGATACTCCAAACACCACGAACACAGTGCGTATTAATCATATACATAACTACGAATCTATTCGGATAATTTTATGGAAGTCTAACGATTCAACCGATGATGGAATAATATGGGTAAGGCAGTCCCGATTCATTGTTAACTGATAGCATTTGCCAAGAGCGCGAGAGTGAGAGCGAAGATATAGCACACAATTTTTGTATGTATGTGTGATTAGACTTGAGATGGGCGTAGAACAGCCAATATTTTGAGCTACAAAAAGTATCACTGTAACAGGAACAGGAACGCTCACCACACAAAAATTTCGTAAACACGACACGTCACAACCCGCACAAAAAATTGGCGACGAATAAATTTCGTTTTGAATTTTGATTAAACAAGTCGACATTAAATAAGTAAGACCAACAGCCGATAAAGGAAAATTACAGATATTTATATCAAGGCTGCAAATGGGATCTAAACCGAACCCAGGGAACCGAACCGGATTACCTGAACCGGACTATGAATTGAATCTCTTACATATTTGACCCTTGATCCTAAACCCGAAACGGACCATTTATACAACAAAACAAGTAAGAAAGTCGGTCAAGCCCGACTGTAATATACTCTGTACCTGTTTGTATATAACTAATAACTTAAAGTGTGGGTCAAGTGCCCATCACGATTACGGGCAGGGGCCAGCGGAATTTTTGATTCGAAAATTCGAATATCGTTTATGGTGGATCGATAAGTAATGACGATTAGAATATATTCCTTAATGGTTAAAACAATCTGTCTTTAAAATTGTGGAAGATATTCGATTTTGTTCAAATTGGGCATATATGTCTAGAAGGTTCAAACAACCGAACTCAATTGCGAGATATTTCAGAGTTTTTAAATTGCGGGGTGGCAACTCTACTATCGTTTATCTGATCCGGAAACGATGTATGGGGGCTCCAAGGTAATGATGAGTAGAATATATGTCTAGAAGGTTCAAACAACCTAACTCGAAAATTGTGGAAGATATTAAGTTTTTTTCAATTTGCGGGGGCGTGGCAAAAAAAACTAAACTTGATCTGCTGCAACTAAAAGAAATATATGTTCCGTACACCTCAATGAGATCTCAGCGTTCATACGGACATGGCTATATCGACTGGGCTGTTGATGCTGAACAAGAATATATATACTTTATGGGGTCGGAGATGCTTCCTTCTGGCTGTTACATACATTTGCAAGAGTATAATAAAGTTTTAATTGAGTCTACTTCGGATTACGAAACAGAGAAGCTTATGAGAGAAGTAAAAAGGAATGAACAAATATAAATTCGGTCAATGATGTTTAATATTTTTAAATATTTTAAATTTTTTGGGAAAGGTGTTAAGAAAGAAGACAAAGCGATTACTGTACAACCTATTTCAGTAACCCTGGTTCCAGTTAGACGAGCCTTTTCAACACTAAAGCTATGATGTGGCATAACTTACTATCAAGTTCTTCTCGCATTTTTAAATGCTCCAATTTAAATCACTCTTGCCCCTACCAGGTAAGTTGACTTGCACGGGAAGTAGGTATCGTTTTACTAAAGTTCTTATTTTACTAACAGGGCGATCTCTGTCTAAGAAACTACATATGGGATGAGACTAGACTAAACGAATTGCCTGCTCCCAGGGGTAACTACTTGATACTTATACAAGTTTCTACCTTTAAAAAGTTCAAATATATCTAATCGAAATGTGAGAAAAAAATATAATTGAATCACGCACGATTGTGACTGGATTAAATATGAATTACTCTATAAAAATTTCCATAAATTTAGAAGCTATTATTTTACACTTTATTTTGTAAAATATAAAAAAGTTTTTAGCATTTTACAACTTCATGCCGTATGGTTAAATTGGCATTAGCGTTTGTATGTGTGTGTGTGTAAAACAACTGCTTAGTCCTCCTCCTCTTCGGCAGCAGCAGCACCACCACCACCCTTCTTCATGTTCTTGCGCTTGACGCGTCCAGGACGGCCGCCACCGAAGGGCGATTTCAGGGAGAAGTCAATGTGCTTCTGTGAGTCCAGACGCACCACGAACGACGGGATGTTGACCACTTGCTTGCGCACACTGAAACAAAATTTTCAATTAATTTGTGCTTGGTGACCTTGAGGAGCAATAAATTATTCAGACGTTCAGGTGCAACTTACGCTATGCGGGATTTGCATTAAGATTGGAGTGAATTGTATCAACTGCACAATCAAAAGACGTTAAGAGCCGGTACAAGCGCAAGCTTGTTCGACTCCCAAGTGGTCTTACTGAACATATTTCGCTCTGTCCCAGCGATATTTACCGAATGTGACGCTGACGGATCAGCACACGAGCATGATGAATGGACTTGGCCAATCCCAGCTTGAACACCTGAGTCTGCAGACGACGCTCCAAGAAATCCTCGTTCTTCAAGCCCAAAACGTAATCGAGCTTCATGCGGGATTCATCCAAGACACCAATGCGGACCAGACGACGCAGCAAAGCATTACCTAAAGAAAAGACGATATTAATATTGGCAAATCTCTATATAAACAAGGGGGAGCTGCCTGAGGCAGAGTCTCAGTAGGTATTAAATCACGTCAATGGGTTTTCAGACAAGAAGTGTCAGATTATTTTATGTTAAATACAACTCATCATGACATGGAGATTAATCCCATAGAACACTCTCGCGCGCACTTACCCTGGAACAGACGCTTCTCGTCCTTCTCATCCAAAGTCAACAGCTCACGGGCAGCCTTACGGATTTTAGCCAAAGCGTACTTGACGCGCCACACCTCACGCTTGTTGCGCAGACCATATTCACCAATTGTCTTCAACTCCTGATCCAGACGCGCCTTCTCATAGGGGCGACGGGGAGTCACATAAGTCTTCGAAAAGACCGAGGGTATGCGGCCGTTAACCATGATTCCAACAATTCAACCGAACACTGTGCAAAGAGAAGAACAAGAAAAATGTGGTCAGATTTTAATCTCGCAAAATTAAAGCAATCCTAAGAGGTTTTCATTTGTTTATATAGTTAAAAGGTGTGTCAATGTTTGCCAAAGCTATTTTAGCAAATATGGCACAGGTTTTTAGCTATTTAAAACAAATTTTATTAATTTTCTTTGACCGCTATAAAAATATACGTACGTTCGGCTTGATGTCTCACGCTGAAAGAAAGAGCAAGCAGAGCAACGAGTAGAGTGGCCAGATATTAATCGATATATCGATAAGTTTTTAGGCAGAACTAGAAGTGGCAAGGACCCTTAGCACTGGTTTTCATTAATTGTGAACTTTTATTTTTGATTTAATTAACAAAATACATCATTTGAAATAAACAGACAAATATGTTAATGAAATTAGATTGAGATTGTGCAAAGCAAAATCTGAAAAATCTAAAGCAGGAAATCTTTCCGTTTTCTGTTAAAAAAAATATAAAGAAAATTTTTTTAACTAGACTACTGGGACAAACATTTAATCGTTACTCAAATTCATAAAAAATCAGTAAATGCTTCGATTTGGTTCCATGTACTGAAAACAAGAGTTTTGTGTCAAAATTTTGTATGGAGATTTTTGTTTCGGCAGCCATTTTTTTTTTAAGTGGATACTAAGCATAAACCTCAAATTCATTGTGCTGAAAACTAGAGTTGGGGAATTAGTTCATTTCAATGACTAGTTCATTGGTTCATTTTTTGATGAACCATTCACTTTCGAGTTATAGTTCATTTTTTGGAAATATAGTTCATTTTTTTAACTATAGGTAATTTTTCAAACCATAGTTCATTTTTTTAACTTTTCGATAATGATGGACCTTAAAAGACTCGTAAACAAAATACGCCCTTTTGGCTGAATATTTATGAAAAACTATCTATGCAATATGAAAATAATATTTTATGAAACTAAATTCACTTATTTTATTTGTTGCATTATTATTAATCAAAATTATCTAGATCATTTATGTTTAATTGGTTCATTTATTTGGTTCCAAGCAATTTGGCAGCCCTACTTGTAACATATCGATAGTCTATAAGTAACCGCACAAATATTCGATAGGCATACATTTTCAAATTTTTTATCGATTATAACTTACAAGCGACAACCCTATTCAATTGCCAGCTGGTGGGGCAGTGTTTTGATTTGGTTTGAACAAAACGTAAAATAAAAATTAAATTAAACAAACACAAAAAAAACAGCAAAAATGCCGAAAACCGGCGACAAGGTGAAAGTAAATGTCAAAGAGCGTGTGGAGGATGAAAGCTGTGACCTCAGTTTGTCCGAGTTGAGTGAAATACCAGTCCGTGAAATTGTAAGTACAGAACAGACGATATTATCAATGGCATAGCTAATTAGCACAGCCGCTGTGTCTACATACATACATGCCGCATACTGCATTAGGCGCAACTCCCCCCCTCTTCGGCCATCCCCTTGCCTTGTCTGGCTGAAAGTCTAGCCGGTGTCTGCCCGTCTCGCTTACCCAAACGGAACTCTGCTGCAACTCCTTTTTGTTATATACCCTGTAGCAAAAATTTGTAAGGGTATGATGAGTTTGTGTAGATATGTACATTCTTTATCAGCAACAACAAAAGAGCCGATAAATCCGTTTGAACAAATAGATAAGAGATAGATACTCCCTAAATACATCAGCAGGCAGATCAGTTGATTATATATTTTTGTCACTTCACACAGTTTCAGTTACATACAATCTAAGGGTGGTCCAGGGTGTATAACAGTCGGGCTTGACCAACTTTCTTATCTGTCGTTGCTGTTGTGGTTGTTGGTTGCCCCGCCGGCTGGCTTGCAATTAACACTGACGTACCCTGATACCCTTCCCCTTTCCACAACCAATGCATTTCATTTACACTTGAGAGCACTTGCGCTCCGCAAAGAAAGCTTGTGAACAGGGGCGGATTCACTTAGTGGGGGGGTAGCCCAACTGACAGAATATATACCCATGTGTTCTACAAATCGCAAAAAAACTACCCAAATCGGGTCGTTTTAGGGTCGAAAGCAATTTGTAGAACACAAGGGATATACTCAAATTTGAATTTAGCAAGCGGGTTTTTTTTTTCACAGGGATTTTAAACCAACGGTTCGGTTCATAATATGGTTTTTGTTACAATCTGAACCGCGGTTTTGGTTCAGAACCTCCTGATTTTGTTTTCCAATTTCCCAACTTTCGAAAATGAAGCTGATCTTATTATAAACTTACCTTTTATACAAAATCAGATCTAAAGGCGCCGTCCATAGGTTCAAGGATTGTCTTGACAAGCGATATATAGCATAGTATTTCGAAAACGGTGGGTATCAATTGGATTTCCAGCTACAATGGCTAGCTAAAGTAAGCGTTAGTCCATCCTCTGAACTATAATCGTTAAATAGAAAACTTGAAGGTACTGCAAAGGCTAAGTTTCGATTAATGAGGAATCACTTCCACTTTCTTAGAAAAACTTTCAAATTTTCAAGTACAATATCGTTTTGCAACATTAAACTTATCGAAAAACTGAACCGAACCGTTTCATAATCAGTTTTCGGTTCGGTTCAGCATTTTCGAAAGAACAACGGTTTGTTTCTTGGTTCGGTTTACGACAGTGTATGGCATACAATACAATCATACTTTAGCTATGCATGTGTGCGTGGCAACCGATACGAAATCGACAGCAGCGAAACATGTGTATGCTGTCAGTGAGCGAGGTCGCTGCAACTGCGGCCTTTCATATGCACACGCTATACGGACGCGCCCTACACTGGTTTACGAGCACAAATTAGCGGTTCCGTATGGTTTGGTTCGGTTCGGTTCAGAATTGGTTTGCATCATGGTTCTTGGTTCAGTTTAAGAGCATAAATAAGCGGTACGGTTCGGTTCAGTACAGGTTTACATCACAGGAAGCTTTTGGTAGACATTTTCGGGAGTATGGCTCTAGGAACTATTTTGCTCTCAAATTTAGAAATATTATTTCCTATTTTAAGAGAGCAGTTTCTCTGGAAGGCTTGGCCATTGCATCGGCAACTTTTCCGCATTTTGGCTCTTGAAAAAAATTTGAAAAACAAAAGGTCATAGACATAAAATATATTTCCATAGTTTTATAATTAAAACATTCAATAAAAAAAAAAAAAAAATAAAAAAAAACAAAAACCAAAAAAATATATTTTAAGAGAGTTTCGTTTTAATATTTAAAAAAATGTTATGTTTGGAAAACCATCGTCAGGTTTTAGGTTTCCAACTGTTTTAGAGCATTTTTAGAGCTGGTGAAGAATTTCTTAATTCTGGGTCGCTTTTTTTGAGTGTTGCACTACCACTGGAAGCGCAGACAGATTGAAAAATACCGTTGTATATTTCAAAAAACTTGTTTCATGTGCCAAACAAATACAATATTTAAATTCTATTCAGGGTGTCAAACCGGACCCGGAATCGGAACCGTATACCGAAAAGAACCGATTAAAACTCGGAACCGGAACCGTTATTATTTATTTTTTGGGAACCCGGTAATTTACAGCGGAAAAAAACCTTTAAATTTTTTTTAATGAACCTTGAAATGTACTCAAAAAGAACTTGAACAATTTTTGTATCGGTACAGTTTTGGCTCTATGTTTTTTTTTTTGTTATTTCCAGTTTTATTGCTTTAATCTCGGGTTTCAACTCAGGGTAAATACGCAGGGTTAAACGTTAGTAAAAACTTACAAATGTGAAGTTAAGGGACCATCTGGTATATACTGAAATTTTGAATAAAAATAAAAATATCATTTCATCTTATTTCGTTGCATATATTTAATGGTTCAAATAAACTCCAAATATTATTAATTTATCCTTAGGGTTAAATTTATTGATCGAGTAACGTTATCTGAAATCAGTGTATTTAACATTTCATCAGATATCAAAAAAAATCTTTTTTGGCTTGCTATTCGATTATTAGGACATTTTTTAAACTGAGGTAAAGTTTATTATGTTTAATTTTCCTTCTTTATACCTTCTACCATTTCTATTATATCTTCGAATTAGAGGATTTTTAAATTTATACTGGTACTGGTACGTACCGGTACAACAAAAGATAAAAACCAAGGTACTCGATATCGGAACCGGAATTCCGAAATAAACTTTGAACCTTTTACCGAAAAAAATCATAGTTTCGGTACTTATCAGAACCGGAACCGAAATTCGATTTGGTTTGATTTCACTGATTCTAAATTACATCCACAAAATTTTTGAATATCGTTAAACAATTTTAATTTTTAAATATTATAAAAATTATACTTTTACCGGTACGTACCGGTATACCAAAATAAAAATCTGGGTAACTCAAAACGGAACCGTTAACCGAAATTAACTGAAAACCAAAATATAGTCATTAATCGAAATTCTCATTTAGCTAAGTATCGATTATTTATTAATCAGGATTAATCCCTGATTAAAGGTTTTGAAACTAATGATATATGGTAATTTTTTAACAGAACCTTTATTCAAAAAGAGGAGGTACGGTATGGGTTCAGGTTAGGGAGTTCATTAATTTATAAGGTTCGGCTTGTGGTTCGATTTAAAAGACGAAATAAACCTTTATTGAACCGGTTCTAAGGGGTTCGGTTCTGTAGCCTTGTTTTTCAGCGTCCCAACCTGCAAGTCGCCCAATTGCTTGCCTACATCTAGACCGCTCCTGTTCATGTGTATGTGAAACTGCAGTTGAAATTGCTTGAGGGGGTTGATTTTTGGGTTTTGCCACCCCTTCGGTCACTGGGCAATGCACACAACCGAAATAAGGTTGCCAAAAATAAGATTTTGAAGTAATTTTCGGGGGTTTCTTTTTTGGTAATTTGTTTTTTTCTTTTCGAAATGCAATGCTCAGTTTCCTTTTGTCCTTTGCAGGCTTCGTTTAAGCGGGTTACAGTACTGGATCTGTCCAGCAATCGGCTGGTTACACTTGGAGTAAGTATATTAATGTATATAGAATCAAGTAATTTATAAATTATTTCCCTAGCGCAACTTCACCATACTCACCCGTTTGGTACGCCTGGATCTGAGCAAGAATCAAATACGCCTGCTACCCGAAGATTTTGGCCAACTGGAGCATTTGCGTCATTTGGATTTGTATAACAATTGCTTGGAGCATTTGCCCTTGAGTTTTGGTCGTTTACGTCGCTTGCGCTATTTGGACTTGAAGGGCAATCCCTTGACACCGGCCTGGGAGAAAATAGTGGGTCGCTGCTCGACTCTGAAGGACTGCCAGCAGGCGGCCAAGAACACGGTAAGTCAAGTGGTAACACTTTACGTTTGAAAGTGGGCTCTTATGTTTCCCTTTTAGGTCAACATTTGTGCCAACTTCAAGCCGGAATTCATTGAGCGTCAACAGAGTGCCAACCAAATGGCTGGAGGAGGTGATGGTGGTAGCTCCAGTTCGTTGCACAATGGAAATGGCGGTGTTTCGGGCAAAAAATCAAAACATTTAAATAAGAAAAACAAATCCAAGAAGTCAACAGAAACCAAGGACAATGAACTGATCATCAAACCCATTAATGCAGCTGGAACTGGCGTCACAGGAGGAGTGGGAGGAGCAGCCGCTACCACCGTTAAATCCAACAATCAAAAGTCAAATCAAAAGAAGAAATCAACGAGCAATGCCAAACACTGGTACGAACTGTTGTCCAAGGCTGCGTTTTCCTCTCTGATGACGTTTCTGGTGCTATTCCTGATCAATGTGGCGGTCATTTATGTGATTATGTTTAAAAATCCAGAGATTGCCGATGCCCTGGTGGAATATATACCGCATCAATATCGCGATTGGATTTTAACCAAAACGGAAATCTTTCGTCTGCGTGTCACCGATTGGATCTCGGAGTTTCGTACACCACCCGAGGAACACTGACGATTCATTTATTTGAAGCCATAAAACGCGGTGGCTTCAAATAAGAAATAATACCCTCGGATTTCGCGTGTGTGGACTTATAAAAAACCATAAATGTACTGCCATATGCATATACATATATAAAGTATACTTCTATATATTTTGATAGTCATTAAGCTACAACGTCCAGGGACAAGAAATTTTTACCACACACACACACACACACGCTACTAACTACACTCAACTCAGCTCAACTGGAATCTCTCAAACTAACAATAGCTCAAACTCCATAGTAACTACTGAAAATGCAGTTCAAAACTGGCTAACCATATAGAAACTATAGACACAGTCAATATCATCATCAACAACCAACAACAACAACATCCACACCAGAAACCCGCTCATACAACTGAAACTCTGTAAGAATTTCTTGTACAATTTTTTGTATTTTGATATTTTTGAATATACCCTGTTTTATTTTATGATTTGTTTTTACTGCTGTAAATTTAAAACAAAGCTAAAGCGGTTTCATTTAATTGAAATTTGAAACAAATGTAATAATAAACACAACAACAACCAACAAATACACTTAAAAAGACTTGCTAAATTTTTGCAATAAAATTTTACATTTTAACATACACATTTTGTTTCATTTGAAAAAAAAATATACACAAATTCTTGAATGCATTGTTATACCCAGACATATGTACGTAAGTTGAGACATTTTTGATTCGGAACTCGATCGATCGGTTCTTATTTCTAAAAAACAAATAGAGAATTTGGTAACAATATATTTTGCCAGTCGAATAAAGATAATTGAAAAATTGAAGTTATTCGCCGAATAACTTAATCGGTTTTTGAAAAAGGTAACATTTCCGCATGATTTGATCGATATCGAAAAAAGGGGACCAGCCCAAAGTGTTTTTTATACTCTGTACCAAAGGTTTGTTCGTATGAACGTTGAGATCTCAGAGATGGTAATAACTAGAGGATTAAAGAGTATGAAAAATAAACTCCTTATATTTGCAATTTCTCCACACCCCCTGTCTACCCAGGAATTTGAAGACCTTATATCTTTGACAATTCTTAGATATCTTAGATTTTTCGGACCTTCTAGAGATTTATTTAATTCATTAATATTTATCGATCCACCATACATCATTTTCCGATCAGATAAACGATAGATAGATAGCAAGCCCCCTTAATTAGAAAAAACCTCGTATCTTCCACCATTTTGAAGATAAATGGTTCTAACCTTTAGACATATATTTAAACAGGGCTGCAAGCCCAAATCATTTTTTGGCGGGTTCGAACCAAAATTTTTGAATGATTAAGGTTCAGAAATGTAATGTTCAAGGTTTTTGAACATTTGCGCTTCATGGTTCGTTCAAGTTTTCCCAAATTTGTATAGAAGAGTAATTAATTTAATAGGAATATACAAAAATTTACAGATTTTCTGAATTTTTGTTTACTTGAACATACGAATTTAATTAAAGTTTGGTTCGGAAGAGGTTCAGGTTCAGCTATTTTTTTCACAAGAGGTTCGGTTCACAGTAAAAGAAAAGTAAAAAAATAAGTAGCTAATTGCCGAATTTTTTCGGAACAGGGACCGTAACTTTTACGGTCAACTTTTGATTAAATTCTTCTGACTTGCATTTAAAATATTGCTGGATAGGATTGTAATTAAGTTCAGAAAAAGGTACTTTTACTATTATTTTTGATGACATAACTGGATAAATGTAACTTTTATTCATAGCTTCAATAATTTTTATATATAACTTTGTACTAAAATTGATCGTACTAGTTGGTTCGGAAGCTGTCTTTATCAAAGACAATAGAAATATAGTTTTTTTTTGAAGTAATCAAATTTTATCAATGTGAAAATGGTTTAGTGAAGCATTCAATGAACTTTTTATAATAAATTAGTTCTAACTGTATTCAAATTTTTATATTATTTTAAATTTACATTTTGAGTTTATTTCATGCTATATCTATATTGTTATTTACTTATATAATCACCTAGAATTCTAAAAATTCTTTCAACTGACCTTTTTACCTGTTGCTTAGGTCCGTTTTCTCATCTTTATATTTTTTAAATCTGGGTGGTTATTAAGAAAATGTATGTTAAGATTTCAACTTTATTAGGCAGCGATACGCAACAATATATAAGAAAACGGCACCTTAGGTTTTACACGTTATAAGCAATATTGAATGTATAGCAATTTTATTGAACCCAATATAGATTTGGAAAGATTTCAATGTATTTCAAATCTATTTTGTTTAATTGGTCTGTAAAAAGAGTCCCTCGAATTTCCCGCCTTCTAAGATAACTTCATGAAGTTTGCTTCACCCGTTTTAAAAGACGATCTTTCTTCTGAGTGTTTTTTAGTGACCAGGAAACCGTACATTTTTTCTAATGAAACTTAAAAAGCAGCCCACTTACTTAAGATAAGCCGGCACTCCGATTGAAGTGGATTCTCTAAATCGGACTAATTGAAATTTGATTTATACGGAACTTCCTAGCTATTATTTACTTTTACGTACTTGTGTTATCATAATCGTATACCTCCCCTTTAAATAGGCAGGCGTATTTGTACCTTTATCTCTGTGTCGGATTTTTTATTTTCGGTGATATTTAATATAAATAAATTTAATTATGATTGGCAGGTGGTTGATTTTTGATTCATTAATTCGAACTTTTAAGAGGTTTCCTTGTTAGTAACAGTTGAAGTATGAAAAATCATTTGAAATTAGCATAAATTTGTTGCCTCTATCCAGATCTTTAAGTAATTATTATGCAGAATTTAACTAAAACTGTGAAATGTGGCTATTTTGATTTGATGACTGTATAAGCTATTATCATTTGTAAACCAAGATTGTTGTAACGGCCTTATCACTTGTTTAATGAACTAATAATTATAAACTTTAAATTGACTCTCTGAAATCGTTTTAGAGATAACAGGATCTTGATATTGGGGATTCCCCCCATTATGCCATTGGTTCTAATTTCATTCCTCTAGTTTTTCGTGGGATGTATGTACGAAATTCTGTTTTCAATATTTTAATTTACTAATTGTTATTGGTCCAATACCTCTTTATAATATGGTCTGATAACACTAGTTTACAGCGAAAAAGACCCATTGAACCCATTATTTTTTAATGATGTATTTTGGAATGCTGAACTCAAAAATGAATTTCAAAAAAATTTTTGTATGTATACGTTTTTGAGTTAGAATTTTTTTCAGTTTTTCGGTAGGTACCCAACATTTTAAGACATATCTCGAGATAGAAACTTTAGATGTCCTCAAGCAAAGTATTAATCAATAGGGTATTCATTTCTTAATAATCTGGTTGAAGAACATTTTCAAATCGGTTTAGTAGTTTGAAAGTTATAATCAAAAATATTTGGAAAAAAATGATTTTTTTCTCAAAAACGTGAAAAATTTGGTTTTCTAAAATCAGTAAGTGGTTGAAAATAAAAATCAAAAAATTGGTTTTTCTTTTACTCTTAAAAATTGACATATTACGAAGAAAATAAGGCGTTGATGACGAAAATATGTGGATAAATAGCGAAGCTGTAAGCAATTGTGTGAAACAACTGGGGTCAAATTTGACTATTTTACGTGTTTATTAAAAAAATATTTTTTTACTTTGCGTTTTTGCTCAATGTACGAGTTCCAATAGAAGCCAAATCACAGAAAAAAATTAAGAGCAGGGCCAAAAACGAAGAAAAAATAAAAATATTTTTTAATAAATTCATAAAACACTGAAATTTGACTGTTAGTACTTGTACTCAATTGCTCACAGCTCCTTTATTTATTCATAGATATTCTTTACCAATACCTTATTTTCTTCGTAGAAGTGCTATTCGTAAGAACAAATGAAAAAAATAATTTATTTTTATCAGTTTCAACCTTATACAGATTTTAGGAAAACAAAATTTGCACGTTTTTGAGAAAAAAATCGATTTTTTCGAAATATTTTTGCTTGTAGCATTTTAACTACTAAACCGATTGGAAAATGATCTTCAACTAGATTATTGAAAATTGCATACCCTTTAGATTAATACCTTGCTTGACGACATCTTAAGTTTCTATCTCGAGATATGTCATAAAATGTAAGGGTACCTACCGAAAAAACTGAAAAAAATTCTAACTCAAAAACGTATCCATACAAAAATTTTTGAATTTAATTTTTGAGCTCAGCATTCCAAAGTACATCATACAAAAATAACAGCTTCAATGGGTCTTTATTTTTTTTTATTTTTGTAAACTAGTGTAATTGTTCTGCCATTATTGGAATATATGTAATAACTGTAACCGCAGCTTTTCTGGCGTCTAGAAGTCATATTAGGTCACGAAATTGATGCTGGCTAATGCTAATGAAAAACTGGCTGATTGAAAAATATTAAGAACCCACAACAAATAAGTTGGCCAATAAATTATGTACATATATCAGGGCCTTATTTTAAAGTGACATTTATGTTTTATAAATTATTTTGATTTTTTTGCTTCCATATTTCTTTTTATAGCTCCCAATGGGATAACTCAAGTTAAATATTGGTATGGAGGGACCAGAATACTCAGATAAAGGAAGCACTTGTGTACATTATAAAGGTCGCTTGATATCACGCTTGGGAATACTAGTTCGATAAGACGGTGCCTTTTAAATTCGTTTATAAAAAAAAATCAAAATATAATAGAGTTTTTGTTATTATCCTACAATATTTCATTTTAAACGTAAAAATACTGATGGGTGGTCTGAGGGAATTCCAACACCAACACTCCAAGATATTCATTATGGTAACTCATATAGTTTTCGGGATTAACACCAGTACACATTTTTAATGAATACCAAACTGCATATAAAGTCAATACACCATTTCATAGCAATAAACTGTGGTTCGTTTTACAAACATGTCCGGATGGTTCTTAGCCGTGCTTTAAACTTTACTCCGTCGTTCTCGGTTTAAAAAAAAAATATGAAAACAATGCGTATCAAGCTACCGAGAAATCAGACGATTAGACAAGACTAAATTGGCTTCAATTTAGTTTTTCCGTCTTGAATTTCAAGAAGAAATCCTGAAACGAGAAGACTTGTGCGCCGATTTTGAGTTGGTGAAGAGGTGAGGCGTTCGCGCGGAGAGCGAACGAAAAACGGACATTCGTTCCGCTCCAACTTGATAAATACTTACTTTCAAGAAGATCATTCTTGAATTCGAGAATAAATCATGCTTGATATGAAGCCGACTAAATTTAAAACCGATCAGATGAAGCTTCAAAATTTATGCTTGATTTCAGTATTTTCTTTTTGGATCCGAGAAGATTCTGTCTTGCCGAACTTCTGACACGAAATCTGCTTGATATCAAGCACGATCTGCTCGCTTTTTTCTATGAGTGTATAAATTCGACATCACTAAGAATCAATCCGGTCTATTTATTGGGCGACCTAACCCAACTTTGTTTGCAATATCCTCCTTAAAAAAAAGATCTCAAGTAAATACCAGGTTATCGGAATTGAAAACGGTAAATGAGGTTATAGTCAGAATTGATATAATTCAATCAATCATATTTTTTTGAAAATTGGCGGCAATTTAAAAAAAATAATTCGATTTTCCAAGTTTTTATTTTTGTAGTTTAGTGTAAAAAAATTGTTAAAAAATGTTTTTCCTCTTGATTAAGGTACGGGCCAGAATTACATTAATTATGCGTCGATTGCAAGATGGCTAATCAAAATCGGCTCAGTAGAACAGGCGCAATCATGGCTACCAGGTCGAAAAACGTGGTTTCGAGTAAAACGCGCTTAAAGTTTTGAGCAACGTAAAAAATACTATCTTTAGCAAGAACATTGCTTCACTAAAATGGCTATATCTGCTAAACTATTTTGAATTTTTGAAAATGGTTTGAAGGGGATGAAAGGGGAATGCAAGCTATAATAATAATTAAAAACAAAAAAAACGAAAAAAAATTTGCAAAGGTAAAAAAAAATAAATAAAAAATAAATAAAATAAAAATCTATCTGAATAATTATTACTTGCATCTGTTTAATAAAATTATGTTCAATACAAAATTATTAAAAAAAATGTCTTTTTGAGCCTAGCATTTGCGTATAACATCTAAAATTGTTTCAGAGATATGACTTTGAACCACCCTTTGAATCGGTTTTAAGCCAATTGCAGCGCCACCTACCAAGTTCAATTGTGAACCTTAAAAATCTACGAACCCACAAAAATATACACAGAAAATTTCATTCATAATTCCCAGGTACAGCGTTTAAAGATAAAGATAATTAATTTGATGTTTGTTGGTAATTCTTTGGAATGAAACTGGAACATTCGTGGTGTACCCATACGGCACACGACTTTCGAACGTGTCATGCTTGGTATCGATGCGTTGGTTTATGTACCCACTTAATGACAATTTGGAAATTGGAAATTAACTGATAAACATGACTTGCCTAAAACCCAAATACCGGTTTTCTACTATCTAATTGAATTTCGTCACAGTGAATGACAATAGCTTTTTTGCTTAGAACATTATGGAAAGAATTAAAGCTCAAAGTGAAAAATTAAATGTTTAGATATATTGTTGAAATGCTGACGCAATGGGTTCTCAGTAAAGTTCTTATCAAAAAGGGATGTATCGTGTTTCATAGAGAGAAAGATGTATGTTTAAAACTTTAAAAAGTTTTAATGATGAAAGCTTACAATGAAATTTCGTCAGCCAAAAAATTTGAGAGTTAAAGATAAAGGCCCTTGCCCTTTCTCGCTCTCGCTCTCTTTCTTATTCTCTGCATTCAGCTGGAGGTCCTTTGTCTGTTTGCCCCTTAGGTGGCTGACAAAAAAAAGTAGTTGATTATCAACAAATAATAATATATACTCTCTGCTCTTTTTTTTTTGCGCGCGCATTCAGCAAACCGGCGCGTCGCTTTTCACAGTATTCAGCCGTTACCTATACGTTTTCTCTCACTTTTGTGTTAGGGGTATTTAAAAGTAGATTCTCGTTTATGAGTTTCAGTTGCTCTTCGATTTTTGTGCCGCGTGGTTGGCCCTTCTTATATAGAGAGAGGTAACGACCAAAGCGGTTTGTTGTACTGTTGGCATATATTAATAAAAAAAAAAAAAAAATTGTTTATTTATAAAAATAAATATATATTCAACAAAAGTGTTAATTTCAAGTGCAGTTTATTGTGCAAAAATTCAACACATTGTGCGAGCAAAAGTAAGCAACAAATACAAACTCAAGCAAATTCTTTATGTGTGTCAAGCACATGGATTGGTACACATATTCAGTTTTGTCTCAAAATAGACGAACGACCCAGAGTGCATAAGCAAAAAAGACAAATGAAACAAGACGCACGCACATGTTATGTATTCAAAAAAAATAGTAAAAAAAATAATATAAATTATATATAAAATGAAAATAAATTTAAAATAAGTGTTAACTCTTTGGCCAGCCTTGCACTTCTATTTTACCGTTACGACAACGTAAGCTCTACGCCCGCAGCAGCTGCGCTGTCTACGCCAACGCCAACCTGCCCACGTTGCACCTGTGCCGTTATTTGCATTTTGGTTAAATTTGCTCTCTCTCTCTTTCTTTGTCATTACCCCAGCTAGACCAATTTTGTAACAACTTCTTCAGCTTTTTCCCTTTTTTTTTGTTGTTTAGCAATTAAAATCATGAATGAATTTCGCGCGCTTTCTAATTTTCTTGTTTTATTTCTTCTTCTTCTTTTTGAGTTTTGTGCAATTGCTGGGCACATTTGAATTGCTGATGTTCCACGTTTCTGCTATTATTTTCATACGTAATTGTTTTTAAAGGCGTGGGAGAAAGTTGTTAGCACCAGAACACCCACCTTACCAACTGACTTAACCAAGGACACCGTTCAAAGTTCATCATTATTTTATAATTGGTTCTGACCTTCAATAACATTATTTTTGTACCTCCTTCCATATATATATATTATCGGGTAGTTAATGGAGCTCCATTTTCTGGTCCTATTGATTTTAGTGTTATTGTGCTCTATTTGGTGGTTGTTTGTGGCGATAATTAACATAATAGCATTTTACAAGCTAAAACAAAAGACGCAATAAAACTGTGACGTCAAAGAATAGAGTCCGAAATAAGAATAAGAGAGAGGGGAACATGCGACAAGAAAGGCAAAACTACTACGCCGACGATGGGAACGTCCAAACGACCTGCACCCACAACTGTTGCTTGCGTGGGAAGGTGAATTGAGTTCATACCCTTAGGGGAACTTTTATTAAGACTCAATCGTTAAAGGTATTTCTTCGATAATGCCCGAAGCTGGATCGATAAAATCGTCTTATCTTAGCCTATGTAAACCTTATTCTTTCACGTGCCTTAAGATAAAAAATATTGAAAACCCAACAACAAAATACAGCAAATATATTATCTTAAAAAAAACTATACATAAAAAGTTGAAAACTATTTCCCCTTTTTAGTCACATACTTTCTTGGTACAGTGTTGTTTAAGTCTGTGTTCAGCGCTTCGGTATCTAGTGCGCATAGCAAAATGCGCTGCGACAGCTACGTCTGCACACCGATAGTATCAGCTCGTTGCGCTGCCATTCTGTTCAGCTTAGCTTTGCTTACTTTAGCTAAAATATGATAGTGTTTTTGGCGACTCTTTGCTTAAAGCCCACAATCAAAGACTTGTGCTCATGTACACTGTCGTTCAATGAAATAGACACAAGAACTTTCTTAAGAAAATTACATTTTTAAAATCAAAATACGAATGCATATTGAAAAATGTATACTTTTGTATCCGGCATCTTCAAATTGTCTACAAAAATCATATACTTTACGCGAAAGCCATCACCATACGTTCTCTATAATATCAAGATAGGGAGAGTAAGGAGAATACTACTTTAAGGTAAGGTTCGTCGAGCATTGACGAATTATCTTGTTGAAATGTCCAAGGAAATGAGCCAAACAATTTTGAATTGGACTTTGTAAGTGCTTCTGAAAAATAGAGGTACAACAGACTGGCTTGTATAAACTATATCTGCCTGGTTAGAACTTTACCACGACCCATTTTATATTCAAATTATTGAAAACTGCTACAGGTAATGAAATGCTCCTACCTCTGAGTCTATTCGAGTGATCGCCCAAAAATATCAATTTTTCGGCAAGTCCTAACTGTAACATTTCCTCTCCTAATTTTGTCTCTAAGAAGCACAACCAATATTGCTGTGAAAGTTTGAGGCATAACAATGAGTATCAAGTGTAAAACTAAAAATACATTGAGTCTATTTCATTAATCGGGTGTGTATTAGGGCATAAGGAAAAAACGATACTCAAAAGTTTCAAATTGATTCATTTTTGTGTAATTTTGCTGATTATCTATTTTAGTATAGATATACACACTTCTAAAGAGTCATGATCACAATATATAGGTGATAAAAGTTACTTCATATTCAGCCGCTATCTTAAAACTTTCAACAAGAATACGAAAGAAATTCAATCGAACCCTGTCAAAAATGCAGCGATAACATTTTCTAGAGTTTCAAGCAGATAAGCATTCATTTTTCGCTTGTTGGCGAACATTTATTTCGATTGTTAGCGCACACTTATTAAATCAATCTTTGAAGCTTGTTTTTAACCTGCTGAATGATATATTCAAGCAGTTTTGGAAATGTTTGTAACATTAACATCTTAACAAAAACAATTTGGATGCTTAGTAGGCAGGTTGACGTGAAACGCTTGATTTATGGGGTGAAAAAAATAATGAATTACCTTAGTAGTATTTTTTTATTTTTACATCAATCAGAAAAAATTCTCATTATTTAACTAAAATACCTTTTTGTTTTGATGACAGAATGTAATATTAAAAAATATTTTTACTAAATTTTCTAACAAATTAAATTTTTGAATTAAAAAGATAGGCAAGGCTAACATCGGCTACGCCGATGTTTTAAATACCCTTGCAGTTTTTGAAAGGCGCTACCATTGATAACAAAAAGTTTTTTCTCACTAGAATTAGTTTTTAGACCGATCGTTCCTATGGCAGCTATATTCTATAGTCATCCGATTTTGATAAACTTTTTCAGAATTGTGTAAAAGCATATAAAACTAATATATACCATGATTGGTGACGCTACGATGGAAAACAAAAAAGTTTTTCTCACTAGAACTTGTTTTTTTACCGATCGTTCCTATGGCAGCTATATGCTATAGTCATCCGATTCCGATAATTTTTTCCAGAATTGTGTGGATGTATATAAAACTAATATATACCACGATTGGTGATGCTACGATGGAAAACAAAAAAGTTTTCCTCACTAGAACTAGTTTTTAGACCGACCGTTTATATGGCAGCTATATGCTATAGTCATCCGATTTTGATAAATTTTTTCAGAATTGTGTGAAACCATATAAAACTAATATATACCACGATTGGTGACGCTACGATGGAAAACAAAAAAGTTTTTCTCATTAGAACTAGTTTTTGGACCGATCGTTCCTATGGCAGCTATATGATATAGTTATCCGATCTGGCCGATTCCGACAAATGTGCAGCGTATTTGTATTTAAAGACTTTTTGCAAAGTTTGGTCAAGATAGCTTCAAAACTGAGGGAGGAGATAGCATAGAAACAGACGGACAGACGGACGGACGGACAGACGGACAGCCGGAAATGGACTCAGCTCGTCATGCTGATCAAGAATATATATACTTTATGTGGTCGGAAATGCTTCCTTCACTGCGTTACAAACATCGTGACAATTTTAATATACCCTCTGCAAGGGTATAAAAATAATTATAATAATTGCAAAATTTAAGGAAATAATACTTCGGGTAGCGTTTAGAAACTAGAGCTGGGCGCGGAACAGATCCCGAACCAAGCACACATTTAAAATTCAATACCGCGCCGTTCTGATTCCAAAATTTTTTGGAACCCGTGCGAATCCCGAAAATTCCCGTCCCACGCCCATCTGTATTCGAAACTCTTATTTCGGGTAGTATCGTAAACGTTACTATTTTTAGGAATTCATCGTTAGTTTCTCTTTTAACTCTTTTAAGTCTCAACCGAAAGAAACTAAACGGAATTAAGGATTTTTTTCTTATTTAAAATTCTTATTCTTAAGAGTTGAGATCTGGGATTATCTAAGGAAACCTGTAATGGGGCTGTCATTAAATTTTTGGGCTGGAAAATTTTTTATAATTTCTAACTAATACCATGACAGCCTCAAGCCTAAAGAACTTTATATCTATTATAACACAAAAATCTTTTAATAGGTTTTAAATTAAAACTATTTTTCTTTTAATTTTCATTTGAAGATTATATCAAAATGGCGATTTAACCATAATTGAATGATTATGTAAGAGCATTTGGCCTTCGTTTCATTTATGGCGCATCTTAGTCTGACATTTACACTTATTATTCATGTGGCTGTCTTCATCAGTTCTTTATGTGTAAATGTGTGTGTGTTGTGGTGGTACTTGTTTGTTTGCTAATTTGAGCAATTTGTCCGCCTTCTGGGTGGTAAAAGGTTATAGAGACCCAACCCCAACCAACACACACACACACACACAAATTGATTTATTTTTAGACGCAACCAATTTCCGTAACGGCGACGTCAACATAGTCGGCACACCTAAGAAGGTCGTTTCTTTTATCGGTATTGCAATATCCCCCCCACCCCCCACATCGATTGGACCATGGGCACATCAAGTTCAATGTGGCAGCTGATAAGCACTTTAGAAAACTAGCCGCCAAAACCCAAAAATATTTAATAAAGATAAAATGAACTTCTACTTTGTGGTTTCTTATCGCGATCAGGCGCCTGGACTTATGCAATGACCTTCATGCAAATACTCCAATTGTTCAGTTATACAAAATGGTAATTAGCTTAAAAGTCTCTAGAGATAAGCATTCCAGGGTGAAATTGTTACGAAATGCAATTTTTTAACTTTGTAGTATCCAAAGCAATCAAAGACACTCGCGGTGGCCGTACTTGTGTTGTTAGTTGACTGATAAGTGTGACAGGTTACTGACTCAAGGGAAACAAATTAAATTGGACTTGCTGTATTTTTTTATGACGTCAATTATGTGTGAGGTAGGAAGATGTTTTGGTTTATGAATGAAAGAACAATGCAAGCAGGCAAACTGTTTAAATATATTTTTTCTTTTCATACGGAAAATTTACGTAGATCAGTACAGTGAAAAAAGCTGTACTTTCTGTTTCAGAAAAACGTGTATTGTTATTCAACAGCTACCCCCTATTTAGCTGAATCGAAGTATTGAAGTGGCTCACCTTGATATATTTTATTACATCTTATCATAACAGACAATTTGTCTATAAGAACTTAATGTTTATATATATGTATGTATTGTTTTGCGATTATTTCTTCAATGAAAATATATAACTAAAAAAATATTCTTGATTTTGTGATTTTCTTATCTTATCTTATCTTATCTAATCTTACGATCTTATCTTGTAGAGATCTATCCAAATTCGAGTTAAGATAGAGGGCCATAAAATTATCAATATTTTTTAAGTTAAATTTTTTAACTTTAGAAATAAACTTCAAATAGTCATTATTGTGTAAGCAAATAGAAAAGATGTAATAAATTATCATTATATTCCTGGCTTAAATGGAATCTGTACAAAACTGGCATAACCACCTGGAATCATAGCGAATAAATGTGAGGGAACACTTCAGCAAAATTTATTTGAGAATCTAGATGATGATTATTTTTGGAATATCTTATTGACTCTTCGTTATGCACTAAAAAACGAGATTTGTATTAAAAGAACGTAGAAATACTTGATACAAGTACAAAATACGGCAAGGACGATTTGTGAAGTCTTCTTTTGAATTAAAAAAAAGAATAGCTTATTTACTTTTGTTGGGAACGAACTACTGAGTAAGCACAAGAACGGCTAGCGCACAGACCGCGTCGCGCGCAAGAAGGCAAAAAACAAGTAATGAGACGGAAACGAAACTGGGCTCACTGACACCATGAACGAATCAAACTATTTTAAGTACAAATCGGTATTCATTATATCCCGTTCCCGTTTGAGTACAAAAATTCGTGATTTAAGTATTTCGTACTTGATTTAAGAATTTTGTTCTCATTTTAGATAACATTTTGGGTAATGATTTATAGAATTATACAGAAGTTTTAGTACGAAACGGTATAAATTCCTTCCGTTTGAGACGCTGGCAGCCGTTTTTTTCGGAGTGTGCGACCAACCTTATTCGCCATATTTCACAGTGATTATTGATGTAGGCAATGTTGCTTAAGATATGACTAGACCATTTAAACCAAAGGAGCCCAACGCCCTATACTCGCATGCCTCTTTTGTGGTTGCCTAGCTCGCCTCTATAGTGGCGAGCAAACGAATTCACAGTCAGAACTACATATGTACCTTGTTTCCTGCTTTCTTTATCTCTTCCAGTACATGGCTACAACAACTTTGTTGGCGAGTGCGAGTCTACTTAGAGTTTGTTGAAATAAAATGAGATTCTTTATATGTAGTGGTGTATGCTGCTGCATATGCTTTCAGTGGGCATTTCTGATCTATAACCTTTTTAACACGCTGTGTGTCTATACAAATAAGAGCAAATGTAGGAATAGGTTTCTGCCACGGTCAGGGAATCTAAATGGAACACAAGCCGAAACTGTTTACTGTATAGAACCGATTAAAATTTATAACCAGAACCAATATTTTTAAGTTTTAGAAAACCAATAGTTATAAATCTGAATAGATTGAAAAGTACCAAAACATCGTACCGGTATAGTTTCGGTTCTAAGTTTTATATCTTTAATCAAAATGTTTTCTAATAAAAATGACTCAATAAAAATTTCACAAGGTTAATGAGCAACTTCACTTCCACGAACTTGTAATCACTACAAAAAAAAAAGCACCACCAGTACTACGTAGAATTCTCAGCAAAAATATTTAAAAAATGTACAAAAATGCTTATCAACCCAACGACGTACCCTCAAAGTAAACAAGAAATTGGCTACGCTGAGGCAACACGATATGTTTGAATGGATAATAGATAACAGTCATTTGGAAAGCTACACTATTTTTGTGTTGACTTGATATTTGCAGAGCTCTCCAATTCGCTTGAATTGGCGCCCTAAAATCAATTTACAACTCTGAATGCACTGAGAATATTAGACTGATGAAATCTGAACAAAAGTTTTAACCATACATTTGGAATGAGCAGGGTGCTAAAAATAAACATTTGAGTAAAAATATGAAGAATTGAGTTCTTTGAAAAATGGGTCAAATCATTTACCTAAAAATTTACCCTGTTAAAAGTTTAGTCAATTTTTGCAAATTTCAGGGTCAACTGTAATAATTTAACTGCAATTATAATTAAAAATTTTGCATTTTATGTGCCTATTTTAGAAACACGTGTTGGCATTTTTGTTTCGGGTTAGAGGGGCTTGGCTGGTTGCTGAGAGAATATAGGATTCTGCTGAATACCAAATTCAATAGAGAGAGAGAGAGAGACAAAGAGAGAGAGAGAGTGAGAGATTAAGAGAAAGAGCGAAGAGTTAGAGAGATATGACATCACATCACGTTTCAAAAACGAGCCACAATTGTCAGCTGCTGCATTCAACTGCAACTTGTTTTTTTCCCTTGGCCCGTTTAAGTACTTATACCCTAAATTGTTTACAGTTATAAGCAAATTGTTTACAGTTGCACGCGCCTCTTCACCTCGAGAATAATGACCATTGCCCGCCGTTTGAACTGTTTTTCGTTTTGTTTTTTTCAGTTTCATGCCAATTCGTATATATTTGAATGTTTTTAAATATTGTCAAAAATTTAAATTTCAAGGTTGCTCTCTTCTAATATTTAAACAAAGACTTTCTTTTGGCTTCAACGTATGACATTTTAATGATTTTTGACTTGTATCTACTTAAGGAAATGTAATACAAATTTACAGAATATTTAAAATATTTTAAACAAAAGGTCCCTGAAAATTTTACAAATTGAGCAACAATGTAGCCAAAAAAAATTATATAATTAGATTAAATTAAACAAACAACTTTATGTATTTTATTTAAGATACATTCTATTGTTCATGGTCCTAAAAAACAAAAAAATTTTCACAAAAGAGATATTATCGTTATTTTTGGAAACTTTCTTGTGCCTTAAAGGCCTTCTTAGTATACAAACTAGCCAGTTTTAGGAGGCTCGCGGTTAAATAAGTTATGTTTGCTTTTAACTATAAATCAATGAACACACAATTCCACGAAGAAGTCAGCTCTTTCAAGAACCTCCCGGTTTTATTATCAATAGACTTTTCCCGACAATCAGGTCAATTGCTGTCTTCTTATGTCAGAATTGCTCTACTTAGAAAAATATCCGATCTAAATGTACCGAAAACCATGTTTTCAATAGTAGGGTAAGTCTGATTCTTCTTATACCAAAAAGGGAGAGGTTAAGTTAAGAACGCTTTTGTTAAGACCAGAGGTTCCAGAGCGGATATTTTTGTATATGTACATTTTCACCGTAAGGTTCACCAAGACCAAAAAGTTTAAAGTTTTTTAAAAATCGTTGTTTTATGATGTTTTCGTTGGAGTTTCCTAATGTCACTCTATATGCATTGACTTCTGCTTTCTTAATTCTTTCAAAGAGTACAAAAAGAATCAATACAAAATGCATAAAAGACTAAGACAAACCGTAATTTTTTGATTTGCATTATCGCATATTTTGATCTCCCGTGCGACATTATAAAGTTGGTCCCGTGCGACATCGTAAGTGCGAAATTTGAAAATTTTACTTACATTAATGATTTTTTTTTTTTTTGTAAAATCATAATTGTTAATTGTTTATCTAAATGAGCATACACGGCCGGGAAAAAAATTAAAGAGAGCTGCAAACGGTGGAGAGAAAAGTTGAAGGACGATCCAATATTTTTGAAATATTATTTGTTTTTTTTTGTTAATGTGTGAAAATATTACATAAAAAACTTCTGTTGATTTAAAAAGATTTTTATTAAGCTTGTTCATTTAAAATCTTGTCAAAAGAGTTATTATTTTTATGATAGTTCATAATTATCATGATGGAAAAAAAATGTCCCATGCGACATGTCCCGTGCGAAAGTGCTTAAAATTGAATGTTTTTCAATGTATAAGGTTTTTTTAGGTATAATCAAAACCATTTTTAAGTGACATTAATGCACAACATTCTCAAAGTTAACACATGGAAATATTGCCTCAGGTTTTTCCATTAAATACAAACAAAATCAAAAAAAAAAAATATTGTCGCATATTTAAAAAAAATAATTAAAATAAATAACATGAATTGAATAATATAAATTTGCAGCCCAATTTTTCTTATAAAAAATCTTAAACAGCTAATGTCGTACGGCCATTAGATAGCCAAACATCTAGCTTTTTTTTGATGCACAAACTCAAAGTTGACTGAAAAAAAATCATGATTTCACGGATTCGGGCAAAATCGGGCATAAACCAATTATACTATAGTATAGAAAATACTTTTATTAACAATATAGCATTAACAGTTACGATAATCTACTAAATTTTTTTGTCTTAAAAAAAAGAATTACTTTGAGGTTAAGCTAGCCTAAAACTGCACACAACAAAAACACATAAAACAAAAATCAAAGCACATATACAAAAAAAACTCAGCGAAAATTATAATAAACATACTTTGGACATTATTTGTTATGTATTACTTGTATTTTTTAAATCGTCTTTCGTTTAGTAACGCTGTAGGCCCTTATGTAGGCACTAGTAGTGTGTTTTTAATGTCTAATGACAAGCTATTCACATTGAAAACAAGACAACATAAGGGCCTACTAGATTGTCATGTCTGATGCGTCGAACTGTGTGAACTCAGCCTAAGTCTTGAACAAAAGCAGTTGACTTTTATTTTCTGATACAAATTATGCATTATGCTGTGTGGTCTCAGTTACTTTAATAGGTATTAAACAGTATTATGCAAATTTCGTGTTCATTTCGTGGCGTGCTAAACAAAATTTAGCACTCTCCTTTCTCTAGATGTTGAAAAATGTAACGAAATAAAAGCTTCTTATAAAATAAAACGAAATTCGATTAAAGTATCGTTGGCAGTATTGATAATCAACATTTTTAGGCATAGACTTAAAAGTAAGATGCGTCCGCTTCCATTTTTAACATTTGTCTAAATTTTGTATGCAAAGTTACATTTATGGTAAATTTACAGCACATAAAGTCGGCGCTCAACTATTTCATAAAAAGTTGTTCCCAATTAACTGACTTTTGGGTCGTGTAGCATGAAAAACAAGCCCCTAAGTACATCCGGAAATGGGAACAGACCCAGACTGAGTGTTTCTTTTTCCCCATTTTTTTTTTGTCTTTGCCAGGCATGATCTATTATTAATATGTCAAATCCCTGTCACATGTGTGATATTTCTCATGAATAGTTTAAGTGGACTATGAACATCCGAGCATTTGTCACATGCATATGTTTTCCACTGATTCAGTGTATGTGGGTGGGGTGTGAGGTTTTGTACTTTGCCTTCAATTTGTATTTGTATTTTTGGCTCACTCTTAGCAATTAGCACATTTTGGCCTTGTCCTAATACACCGAAATGGGGCAAAAGATTGACGAAGTTAATTCTCTATAATTTCTATGTATGTATTTCATTTCTTCTTAGGTTTCTGTTGTTCATGATATTTACATGAATATCATATTAATTTCAACTCACAGACGCCGCGTAGACAGTTTTTATTTGTTTACCTGAGCGTATTTCGCAAAATACAAAAACAAAATAAAAAAAAAAGCAGACAAGGTTGAATGAACTTTTAACTTTACATTCGTTGAGTGTGAATAAATGTTAAAATAAAATATGCTAAAATTATATATCATTTAAATGCCTCTTTCCGACCACCCTGAAACGTCATAAAATCACGCATCTATTTCACTTAGATAAGATATAGGCCGAACATGAATGAATGAATCAACATATATAGAAAATAGTTTGTATGTTTTGGCAAAACAAATGATAGAACCTTCACCCACTCAGGCCAACGCATTATTCTATAGAGTCTACAATATCTGGCACAGTTTGGTGTTCAGTTGTTTTAAATTCTGCGTTATGCCAAATGTTTGCCCTTATCGCATAGTTTTTGTTATTTTCCCCGTGATTCGGTTGAAACTGGTTTCGAAATGATAATTGATCGTCTATCATTGCCAAAGGAATATAGACAGACATACAATAGATTCGTGTAATCTGCGTGTGCAGTGCCAAAGCATGACATGGCCAAAATCAAATGGTGTATATTTGTAAAAGTAATAGCTCTCTCTCTCTCCCACACTCAGTCTGTTGCTCTGTCTCTTTTGTGTTTGCTGTGTGAGCAATTTAGGGGCAATTGTACTTCGCAAATTGCCAAAAAATCGATTGCATCATTTAAATAGTATTTGTGGGGCACAAAAGTCAATTGAATATGCCTAGGTCTAACAGTTACTTTGTTATTTTCAGTACACTCTAAAGTCATCAGATTAGGTAAGCAGCATCTGCGAAATTTTCTTTCTAGCTTCTAGCTATCTCTTTTTGCAACATAACTCTAACCAGTCATAGTGTGTACAAAATATTTCTGACACAGCTTAGTTGTTTGAAACTAAAACAAAATTTTTTGTCTTTTTAAAAAAAAGAAAGAAAAAAAATTTCTTTAAAAAAAAAAAAAAAAAAGGGAAAAAAAAAAAACAAAAAAAACCGAAGGGAAAAATGATTTGTTTGTTTGGGAAAGGTTTAAATTTTTGGTGGGGGATGAAAAAAAAAAAATGGTAATATTGTAAAAAAATGGTAGTTTCTGGGGTGGCCCCCCCGCGGTTGTTTTTTTTTATGTAAACTTTTTTCTTAGTTATGTAGTAACATAACTTCAAGATCATTCGAAGCTAAAACTTGGTACTTTTATATAAATAGATAAATGTATCCCTTCCGACCATCCTTTGTTCCCATATCAGTCTAAATGTTCATATACTCAAAACAAATTCTGTTGTTAAAAAAATAACGATTTCAGAAGCCCATAAACAAACCTAACACTAAGTTAAGTTGCTTCGTTTCTACACAAACTTATTAATTAACTAATTGTATGCTTTTTAATGGTTCGAATGATTTCAGGGTCTAAAAAATCACATTTTCTTTCATTTTCCTTTAAATATAATTAACAAAGTAATTTATTGGCATTTTAAAATTTATTTTTTAATATTTTATTTAATTAAATTCAGTTATAAAATTTAGTTACCCCTATACAATATTTTTGTACATTTTACTTTATGTTACTTTATGAGCAACTTATAATGTAGTGAAGGACCTATAAATGTACACTCAGAAAAAAATGTCGTTCTAAAAGGCAGCACACATTTCTTACTTTTATACCCGGCCCGTTCTCATTTTTTTCGTTCTTGAAATGAGCCCACGATCTCAAAAGTATACCAACCGTTCTTAATCGACGAACGAACTGAGAAAATCAGTTCTTAAAATGGTTCTTGAAAAATTACCGAATTTCTTTAACACTGTGGAGGAGGAGATCCGGAATAAATTTTTTTCCGTCCGGTCTCAAAAAAGCGTTCTTAACTTAATCCCGCCCGTCTCGGTTTAAGAAAAAACGGACTTACCCTACTATTGAGAACGAAATACACGGTTTTCGGTACATTTAGAACGGATTTTTTCTGAGTGTATAGTTGAATTAATACGAATAATAACGAATGCTTCGTTTAATCAGTAGCCGTTCTTATCTAGAAGAAGTGCTCAATATTTCAGGAAGAACGGTTCACTTGTTTTTAAGAAATCGTGTCCAAAGTATTCAAAAACCAGGTTAATTCAACAACGGCATAACTCATAAAAAAAAGATTTTGAAAAAAATCGCGTTCAAAGTTTTCAATGTGTTGTACACTTACAAATCTTATAACTTCGAATCCATCTGGTAAAATGTTATATATAATATGTCTATAATAGCAAATCGAGTGTAAATAGTCCTTTAAGAGTTATTTTTTATTGATATAATAATTCTTAGTTAATAATAGTTAGTAAAAACTTTTTTAATTACACAGTTAATAACAGTTATTGGAAGACTTGTATAATTAAACTCATGTAAGGACAGTTTTTTCAAGACTTTTATTTAAATATTAATAAATAACAGTTACTAAAGACTTTTTTTTTTTTACTCAGAACATAATAATAATTATTTTATTTTATTACTCAGAAAAAAGAGTAATCGAAAAACTTTTATTATTTAATTCTGAAAATTAAACTCATTCAAAGACTTTTATTTTTATTTAAAAAAAAAAAGACTTTTAATTTATTATAGCTTCAGCGGTTTTATCTCCTTAAATGATCCATTCATATCATTAACTGCTCTAAATAAAGAAGACTTCTATATAGTGATTTAAAAATATAAATATAAATGACTGAGTTTTATTTACTGATTTAAATAATAAAAGTCACTCGATAACTCTTATTTTCTGAGTAATAAAATAAAAGTCTTTAAGTCTGGATATTAGAAAAATTGTAGAAGCTGTTCAACATTTTTATCTTAAAAGTAAAACAAATAAACAAAAAATAAATATAAAATAATTTTATAAGCCATGACAAGTTCATTGACAAAATGCCAAGTAACTAAACTAAAAATACAACTCATTAGCAGAGATTTAAGTGAGGCATAAAGAAATTGAATTCAATTGAAAGGAATTTACATACAAATTGCCCAAAAAAAAGAATAAATAAATAAATGATTACCATAAATGAAAGTAAAATGCCACAAATTGATATCGAGTGGCACAAAACAATTAAAAAAAATCAAATTCAACTTCAATCAAAATCCTTGTATGCTTTTGATTCAATCAAAAGAAATTGTATTATTTTAGATAGTATTGTTGTCTGGGTTGTCAATTGATATTAATTATTCAAATCAAATTGTTCGTCTAATTGCAGGGTGTGCATATACACTGAGAGATAACTTGGAAGTAGCAGCAGTTCTACACACACACACACACACACAGTCTCAAAATGGTTAACATTGGGGTAAGTGTTTAATTTATACCTCAATTTCACAATTAATTTATTCATTTATTTGCATATTTTAAAAAAGCAGGACAGTGGCGCCAAACATGCACCACAGGAAATGGAACAATTCCTGCCCGGCGATGGAGGCACTAAGTAAGTTTCATACTAAATATACAAATTGTGTCTGGCATGCCATTCCAATTAAATATTAGATTAATTTCACAAATTGGTCTATGATAGCGCCGCCAACGCCAGGCCAATTGACTGAAAACTAACGCCGACATGGCACACATTTGAATGATATGATAGCTATGTACATAAGCTGAGATTATTTACAATTGCAGTCATACTAATACGTGTATTTAGCTTACAAACGGTTGTAAATGGACTTAAGTTGGAGCAACTATAATTATCAGTCAGCATTATCATTGAAACTTGAACTTGATAACAGAGACACTCTGAAATGACCTCTAGAAATATTCAAACAATTTACGAGGGGGGGCTTGAAAGTAAGATAGTTATATAATTTTATATAGATAAGCGATGGGCAGCAAAGTCTAACGGAAGGGCTTAGCAACAACAAACGGAAAAAGAAATAAAAAATCTTGACTTTTGTTATTGTTTGCTTCTAAAGCCGATAAATGTTTTTTTATATTGCTTTTTAAGCGGAATAACGGGCGCAATGGGCCACTACGTGCCCAATTTAGATCAGTACATTATCATTTTTTCTTTTATTTGTGAAAAATAGCTGTAACAATTTGTTTTAATTTTTCAATAATAATTAATTTAATTTAATTAATAATTTTAATTTTCAATTGAACTTAATTTAAAGCTTTTGTTTATAGTTGAATTCTGAGAATTGAGAGACCTTCAGTTTCTTCATTTCAAATCAAATTTCGTTTCATTCATTTGCTTAGCGAACCCACCTTACATTAAGCAAATACTTACCTCCCTAAACATATAATCAACCAGTTTATGGCCTTCTCAGTTAAAAGTTCTAACTTAGCAAACATCACGTAAGAGTTTAGTTCCAAGCTGTCTTAAAAGTATTCACATCCATATATATTTATTAACTTACATATTTTCGTATATAGTTGATTCTTGTATCAATTTGTAATCGCTTCAGGTTCAAAGTCTTAGCTTTTCACGGAAAAAAAAATTCCTGAAACTGCTGACGTATTACAAAAAAAAACGAAAACAAATCATTTACGACAGATTAATGCAAATTGTTGACTATTCATATGTTAATATTTTTGTGTAGGAAAATAAACAAACATTGAAAATGGCACAGCCAACTGGAAAAAATTAACTTTTGTTAATGAATGTGCAATATAAGTATATATAGCCGAACTCATTTACAACTTGTACATTTAAGGTAAAATAATAACTTAAATAGTTCAAAAAATTTGGCACGTGTGTTCGAACACTTGGTATAATTATGGGAACGTTATTTTCAAGAACTTGAACTTCGATCCTTGGTTCAAAATAATCTTCACCTCACTTAAAGTTGCTGCCAAACGATATTTTTAAATTTTCAATTCAACCCCGTCCCGCCGAATCACGAACGCGAAATTTTAACTTATTCTCCTCCCGATCCGATTTAAAATACAAAAATTCATTTATTGAATATTAATAAAAAAAAAATTGAATTTATTGATATGACGAATTAAAATTTAAAATTCAATCCCGTCCCTATCGATTTCGCAGTTTATTTAGGGTCCAGCTGAACTTCCGCCACATGCCCATTTTAATGAGTACAAAATCTTGTTTATTATTTAACCAATGTAATTCGTAAATTTAATAAAAAAAATATAGTTGTTTGCTTTTAAATAGATGACGAGGCAATATTTCAAAAAATAAATCAATGAACTAAAGCTGATAACCTTTCGTTTAGGTAGTGAACAGACCTTGGTGGTCCAACTGATAGTCAATTTTTTTAAATGTAGAAAAATAACACAGGCGAACAAAATGACCACTTTTGTGAGCTCCAGCCTTCTATGTATTAAATCAATGGCTTACAATTTTTTTTGATTTTGGTTAACTTGGAAATCCATCGACAAAAAGCATAGAAGAAGCATGTACTCACTCGTATATAACTAACTTTGTTATATTCGTAACAGGCCATTTAGTATATTTTTGTAATGTCATTCTCACGTGGTTTCTAAATTTTAATCAAAAGCTCGTTTGGGTGAAATTTTTTAATCTAAGACGGCATTTACATGATGAAGCAAACTTCATGAAGTTTTCCTAGTAGGCGAGAGATTTAAATGTATTTTTTACTATTTGTTTAAAAGGTCTGAAAGATTTCCTCTAAATTCCACGCCTACTAAGAAAACTTAATGAAGTTTGCTTCATGGTGTAAATCCCGACTAAGACTGCTGGAATGTTATTGTACATTTGATTAACTATTAATGTAAAAGCTATTTTAAATCAAGTAGCCTTTTCATATTTCCTATACACATTTTGTGAATCAATCTATTGTAGTTGTCCAAGCATAAATAAATTTTTTAGGCTGTAGCTTCGTCCAACTGTCTGATAAAAATTCAACAACATTCGTAAAAATATTGGATATGTTACGCTATATATTAAAATAGTTGTTTTGGATTTCCGACATACGCACTGGTTAGTAGACGGCGGTTTATTTTAAAAAATATTGCTAAAAATTGAGTAAAAAATTATTTTCATAGGCCAATTTAGTTACTTTCGGGTTCGCCGATGTAGCTCGTTTGATTTCTTAAGGCTGCATTTTTGTATTGACTGTCACATAAAACTCATAAACCTACAAATTTGTGTTTGGTGTGACCTCCATAATTTTCCATAAGCTACAAAAAACTGCAAAATGGATTTTTCGCGATTTCTTGAAAACAAGAGCTGATAGAGAAAAATTGAGAATAGTTTTGGATCAGAATTTTGCATTGAGAAGACTGAAGCAAAATGGCTGTTGGCCTGTGTAATCACTGACAATGAATTTATATACATATTTTATAACTGGAAAGAGCACTGATAATATAAGTGTATAGTAAAAAAAAAATCATATTCTCAACACTGAAAAAAAATAGGATTTTGTTTGATGATTGAATTGTATGATTCGATTTTATTATTTTTTGACATTAAAATAAACATGTACAGCCATATTATTAAATTCAATTCAGCAAAAAATTTGTGATTTGATCCAAAAAACGGATTAAATCACAATATTTTTGGAAAGTGAATGTGATATTGGGAACATGGCTATTAATATAAAATTATTTACAAATTTATCTCAGTTTTTCATTTAATGGAGCTTCAAATCGACAAAAGGATATGGAAAAATTAAAAAAAAAAGTAAAAATAAAGAATTTGATAATATCTAGTCTAAATCAGGGACCGTAACGGTTATAAGTTATAACTATAAAAATCATTTGTAATTAATCATCTATGATATATTTATATTTTTAAAAATCAATCAAAAAAATTATTTTTGATTTTTATTTTAAAAATTATTTTTAAATATTCATTTTTGATTTTTATTATAAAAAATTAATTATAAAACTTATGAGTGATTTTTATTTGAAAAAATCAATAATAAAAATCAAGATTGATTTTTAAAAATAAAAATAAAAAATAACGGTTCATTACATATTTCCAAAGTCCATGAAAAAACAAATAAATTCATATATTTGATGTATGTGTATGTATGTATGTGCATCCCAATGATTTTTTTAGTGAAAAATTTACCCCATAACCGTTATTTTCGGTCCCTGGTCTAAATAGATCTTAATGGGTCTGCATATTAAGCTTTATAATTATTTTATATTATCATAAACAAAAATATTCAAAATTAGCATCAATATTGTTCAATTAAAGTTTTTACGACTCTCTGAAGTTTCATTTCAATTAGAAATGTTGAGAAATTATACAAATTTTCTTCCACTTTAATTTTTTTTCTTTCTCTTACAAAGCTTTTTTGATCAATTTATTTAAATTCCTCCGCCCAAATGAATGCTACACTTTCTGCTTAGACAACAGTTTGGTATTTGTATTTGTATACTCTGTACTAGAGGTGGGCACGGGCTGAGCTTCGTGCGGGGCTGTGCCTAACTACAAAAGCCCAAAGTCAACGACCAAATAATAGATTACATAAAAATATTAATATCTGAGTCGCTGTTTAATTGCTGGAATTTAATTTTTATGTTGTCAGATATGTATCATCTAAAATTAGGTCACAAAAATGACCGACATTGTGTTGTCCAGCCTTGCTGTTATATAAATATGATGAAATTATCGGAATAACTAATTTAATGCTCTTTTAACTTATTAGGCTTAATGTCGAACTTGGGTATCAAGAGAGCACATATAGGGTATATATGTAGGGTGAATGAGACTATTCATGATTTATAGTAATATTTTTAAATAAATAATTCACCTTAAGCATGTGCGGTTTTTTGATTTGTATTTGAACCTCCCAAGCGTATGGCCAAACTGGTTCTTCAATTATGTTAATTTTGTTGCATTTATATAAGCTCATTTGGCCAAGTTTTGGCCTGTTTAAGCCAAACAAAAATATTTAAATTTATTTATGGTAATTTTTTTGGCCTGTGTTATTTATGAACCTAAAGGCTAAGTTTTTATTTTAGATCTATGGTAATGTTCTTAGAATTATCCATATATTGCGATTTTGCTATACGACTATTTCCTTTTTTTTGTCCCATTTAAGTCGACCCGCCCTAATGTGTGTATTTTATTATACATACTTAACTTTCCCTTTCCTTAACTTTATGGCCCTGTTGCTAGTTTTGATTTCTTTTACTAATAAAGAGAATTCGAAATTTGGAAATTTGGAATTTCATTATAGTTTTTAGTTTTATTGATAACATGTCTTGTGTTCAAAATTAAGAATTTCTTGTTATTGTTGAACTTGTTTAATCAGTATCTACTTGCTACCTAAACTGATGCAAAAGCTGATGCAATAGAAATGGTCATACGAGTCAGGCTTCAGCAGAATTCCATCAATTGGCCAGACACCAATCAGAAAGCGTCTGGCCAAATTCGGCATATAAAACACTGTACAATGCACAGACGATAGCAGTTTTTACCGACTTTAAATTACAAGTGTAGTATTATGCGGCGGCGACAGCGACAGCGTCCACACTGCTGTAATTGCAGATGCAGCAATTCCGTTGCAAGAGAATTTCTCTCGGGCATATAAGAAAACGTTGCATTCTTCAAGCGAGTTTCAGTTGTTGACAGACAATCAATCGGAGCACCATGACACTGGGCGTTTTAGAACACTCAAATGTGGAGTTGAGGTGGCAGCCAGCTTAGTGAAATAATAGTTTAAATTGAGACTTAAGCTAATCACATTTTTCTTTTCACTTTTTAGATACAAGATACAGCCACGCAAATCAGATGCCGAGCAGGCCTTGGCTAACAATGATTCATTCGATCCATTTGCCATGCGCGATAATGAACATCCCACTACGTAAGTGCAACTATCCTAAATCTATCTATGGTTAAAGAAGGCTAATCGATTTCACCAATTTTCTTTCTTTCTTTTTTAGCGATAATGAAACGCTTACGCATTTGCTGAAAGCCTCGCTTGGAACTGGCATTCTGGGCATGCCCTTCGCTTTTATGTCCTCCGGCCTGGTAATGGGTATCTTTGCCACCATCGCCACAGCGTTTATTTGCACGCACTGCAGTTACGTGCTGGTAAGTAATTTGTTTGCATTAAGAACGTAATTATTCAAATGGTTTTCATTGGACAAACTTAAGGAAAGGTTTTATGCAAATTTTTAAGTTTATTTTTTGAAGTGAAACATCTTTAAATTTCAAAATTTAGCAAAAAAAAAATTAATTGTGCTTATCTAAATCAAAACCGATTAAAATTTACGAAAACTCTAAAAAAATCAAATACTTAAAAATATATATATATTGAATATATTAAACTTTCGGAACTGAAAGCTAAAAAGTCTTCGAATGAGTTTGCGACTGATACCAATTCTAAGCCAACAATCGATGCAGTCGTCTTGGGATATTTAAATTATCTTTGGCGTACGTGGTGTGCTTAAAAAGTAATTGGGCGTATGGTGGATTGATAAGTAAATTCGATTTTTTGAACGAAGACTTACCATTTTCAATACTTGTTTTCGAAGTATCAAAATATTCTGTTTATTGCTGGAGCTCAAAAGTATGCAAATGAAGTTGTCGAACATTTTCGTTAAAATTCAATACAAATTACTAGGCTACCGTACAGCCTGAACATGAAATAGAACCGTAACGGTGATAAGTAATAAATATAAAAAAAACATAATTTATATTTTTAAAAATCAATCGAATAAAAATATTTTTTTTTTTTTAAAATTGTTTTTTTTTTAAATATTAATTTTTGATTTTTATTATCGTCAAAAAAAATCCTAATAATCACAAAAGATTGATTTTTAATTATACAAAATAAAAATCAGACGGTGATTTTTGTTTTCGGGATCAGGAAAATAAAAATCAACCAGCGTTGAATATATAAATTTCTACAACATGTTAAAAATCAATATTGGAAAAAAATTCTGACAAGAACCAAATATTCTGCTTGTACTACGTGTTCTACTTCGCTCGTCCTAAAAAGAATGTTAATTGCATAATAATTAGATGAAGTACTCATACTATAGCAGAGAACCGATTAAACTCCCACAATTAAATATACGTAAAAATAGTGTATTGTAATGTACAACTGAAGCGAACAAGTGGAGAGTTATTTTTTTTCTTGTGTGGAACTTTCAATTTCGTCAAATGGCTTGCTGTATTCGGATGTGGCTACACGGAGGAACTGAATGTACCTTATGTTATCCACTTTCAAAGATTTTTGTGAAAATAAGTTGGCACTTTCTAAAAATTTATTGCCCTTCGAAGGGACAACCGTTATTGACCTGGTTGACACGTTGCGATCAAGATGGACAACCTTATGCGAAAGTGCAAGCACTAGAGTGCTTGAGATTAAAGATCAAAGCACTTGTTCCTTTCTCAATGCTTATCTAAAGACATTTGTGGAAGACATTGGTTGAAGACAATGATCCGGATTGCGATGACATAAAAAAGGCTATATCTGAAATATTTATCTACCCACAATCCTAAGCCGATTGATGTCAACGCTGATATTATGAAGTACTAAGATGAAAAAATACTTTTCCACTTATTTGTACCAACTAGGCAAAATTGTACATTACGTTCCTGCAACACAAGTTGCGAGCGTTTTCTTCTCTGAAGCTTATCCTTGCGAAATTAAATTCTGTTAAGAAATTACTGTTTCTAAAATTAAATCTACCATTAAAAATACTACAAACCGAGTTGCATTGCATATGAAATTAATTATCTTTTTCTTAAGTTAACCTGAATATGCCGAATTAATTCCGTTAATTTAACAAATAAAAAAGTTAGTAATTTTCATTGGGCTGCTTTTAGACTAAAAATTTTTTTTTAATTAGATCTTAGACGGTTTTTTAGTTTCGTTTGAATGCATTATTATCGGTTGTAGTTTTCGGCATTGTTTTTCAAAAAGGCTAGTGTGGTTACTGATATAAGAGGATCAGGTAGTAAATTCTGGTATTTTTGGAATATTTTAATACCTTTGGAAATTTTGTCGGAACGTTTAGAATTTTTCAGTATTTTCTAGAAAATATGTATGATTTACAATTTTTTTTTGAATTTTTGAGAAATTTATATATTTAACTCAGGATGATTTTTATTTTTTGTATCAATTTTTATTTTTTTCTGACTTAAAAAAAAAAAATAACAGTGATTTCTATCCTCTACTTAGAGGTAACACATTTGTCGAGTGTTTTAGATCATTTATCCTACACAATCTAGCTCTTGCATAGCCTAGCCTACTTTACATTCATAGGAATCCCTTTCGATTACATATGCAGCAGGGGCCTAACTGGTCACCATCGGATCGGAAGGAGATTTTTTTCTTTTTTTTTTCTCTTTTTCTTTATGTTTTCCGTATACTACTCTCTCATGTTAATTTTGAATTGTAACTGTGTCTGAAAGACGAACTTATTATTAAACAAATAAATAATAAAACCATAATAACAAAAATGATCGAAATCAAAATCCAAATAAATTACCAAGATTTCAAATCAAAAATAATTTAAGTCTTTCACAGCTCTGAATAAGTAAAAAAAAAACTATTTTTTTTCAACCTCGTGTACTTATTGTTCAACCAAATATCTAGCTCTGACTCTGAACTTTTCTTTTTCTTATTCTTCCAGGTCAAATGCGGTCACAAGTTGTACTACAAAACCCGACGCACTCGTATGACCTTTGCCGAAATCGCTGAAGCCGCATTCCAGAAAGGCCCCAAATGGTGCCGAGGTTTTGCACCCGTGATGAAATTTTCCATCTTATTTGGCATGTTCCTAACCTATTTCGGCACTTGCTCGGTCTACACGGTGATTGTGGCCAAGAATTTTGAACAAGTATTGAACCATTGGTTTGACACAACGATTTCGCCACGTCTACTCATTTGCATATTGCTAATACCGCTAATACTGATCGCCTGGGTGCCCAATCTCAAGTACTTGGCGCCCGTTTCTATGGTGGCCAATCTGTTTATGGGCCTTGGCTTAGGTATAACATTCTACTATCTGGTACAGGATCTGCCACCATTGGAATCACGCAGCATGATAACCCTAAGCACACTGCCCACCTTCTTTTCCATTACGATTTTTGCCATGGAGGCGATTGGTGTGGTAATGCCCCTGGAGAATAACATGAAGACACCGCAAAACTTTTTGGGCGTTTGTGGTGTGCTCAGTCAGGGTATGTCGGGAGTGACACTTATCTATATGCTATTGGGTTTCCTGGGTTATTTGCATTATGGCGATCAAACGGAACAGAGTATCACATTGAATTTGCCCGTCCATGAATGGCCCGCTCAGGCGGTGAAGATATTGATTGCCCTGGCGGTATATTGCACATTTGGACTGCAGTTTTATGTATGCCTGGAAATTGTGTGGGATTCGATTAAGGAGAAGTGCACCAAACGTCCGATACTTGTTAACTATGTGGTGCGTACGGTACTGGTAACTGGAGCGGTGGTTTTGGCCATTTTAGTGCCCACTATTGCACCATTTATGGGTCTCATTGGTGCCTTCTGTTTCTCCATACTGGGACTGATCTTTCCGGTAAGTAAACGTAACAAGAGTGGATCAATAATTATCCATGTTATTTGTAATTATTTGTTATTGTATCCAAAATTTTGGAAGGAATCATTTATCATCCCTAAAGCTAAGGCAAATAATTTGACCAAATTTCGATAAAAATTTTTCTAAATAGTCATTACCTTAGATTTTGCAGAACTTAAAAATAAAGCTATGGATCCACACGATAATAATCTGCTCGAAAAGTGCCGAAAAATTAGCTATTTAGGGCTATTTAGCGAAATTTTCATCAAAATTTGGGCAAATTATTTGACTGTGGGACCTTAGCTTTAGTTTAAGGTAGAATGTTGAAAACTATAGAGCGTTATCTAAGCTTTAAGGTTTTCCCCAAATCTTTTAAAAAATAGTTTCTTTCCAACTACAATATTTTGGCAGTTCGTTGATATCAACTAAATCAACAAGGTTTCCTTAGTCGAAGATCAACCACTACCAATTTGCTTTTGATTATCTCTCCATTGATAAATGAATTCCTTAAAAAGATGGAATATATCGATTTTAAGTGAATCATGAGCTCTTAATTTACAAATATAATATCCCAGTTTGCCCAATAAATACAAGATATTTGTCAAAATGGACTCAAAAAGTGATTTTACAACACTCGCTCTCTAATCCTTTTGATATCACTTCTGGAAGTCACCTTGGTCCTCTTTCGTTTACTTTCTTTATAAATGACCTTCGGCAATGTGAGCAGAGAAGTTGCCACTGGCAACTGAAAAAAACGGGTAAAGGGTTTTCAAAAGCTCTTTTATAAGAGCTTTAGCTTTGCTCAACACAATGACAACTTTTCTCTGCTGTCTTACAAATACTATTGAAAATCTCTGCTCACATTGCCGACCACTGCTTTAGGGGATATATATAAAGTAAATAATCTGGGAGTACTTTTAGGTTCCAAACTAAATTTCAAACTGTTTATCTCATCGATAGTAAAGTAATCAATGGAGTACTCCCAATTATTAAACGGTGGATTAAGAAGTTTGATGATCCAAAAAGTTCTAAGATTGGGCGCGTTCAGCAGAGACACTTGATCACTGATCAGCCTAATAAAACTGTTCTTATTATTAAGCATACTTTAGGGGTCTGGTTAATTGCGATTGAAAAGCTTCGTAAATATCATATAAACACAAGAGGAAAAGTAGCCTTCAAAAATTACCAAGAAATATATCATTGATCAGGGAGCAAGTTCTTCTGCTGAACAAGGCCATTGTTTTTAACTTTTCTGAAGATTGTTCGTACTCCTTTTGAGTAAAACATAATATGAAATTCAAGTAAAAAGGGTTTATTAAAATTGTGCTAATGTTTGTAACGCATAGAAGGACTCATTTCCGACCCCATAAAGTATATATATTCGTGATCAACCTGACGAGCTGAGTTCCGATTCTGTTTCTATTCTAAAGCTATCTTTACCAAACTTTGCAAAAAGTCTTTAAATACACATAGGCTACCCATTTGTCGGAATCAGCCGGATCGGATGACTATATCATATAGCTGCCATAGGAACGATCGGTTCAAAAACTAGTATTAGAAAGAAAACGTTTTTGTTTTTCATCGTAGCATAACCAATCGTGGTATATATTAGTTTCATATACTTTCACACAATTCTGGAAAAATTTATCGAAATCGGATGACTATATCATATAGCTGCCATAGGATCGATCGGTCTAAGAACTAGTTCTAGTGAGAAAAACTTTTTTGTTTTCTATCGTAGCGTCACCAATCTTGGTATATATTAGTTTTGTATGCTTTCATATAATTCTGGAAAAATTTATCAAAATCGAATGACTATATCATATAGGTGCCATAGAAACGATCGGTCTAAAAACTAGTTCTAGTGAGAAAAACATTTTTGTTTTCTATCGTAGCGTCAATAATCTTGGTATATATTAGTTTTGTTTGCTTCCACACAATTCTGGAAAAATTTATCAAAATCGGATGACTATAGCATATAGCTGCCATAGAAACGATCGGTCTAAAAACTAGTTCTAGTATGAAAAACTCTATCATCTTTTTGTTTTTTGCTTCCACAAAATTATGGAAAAATTTATCAAAATCGGATGACTATAGCATATAGTTGTCATAGAAACGATCGGTCAAAAAACTAGTTCTAGTGCGAAAAACTTTTTTGTTTTCCATCGTAGCGTCACCAATCGTGGTATATATTAATTTTGGATGCTTTCACATAATGCTGTAAAAATTTATCAAAATCGGATGACTATAGCATATAGCTGTCATAGGAAGGATCGATCTAAAAACTAGTTCTAGTGAGAAAAATTATTTTGTTTTCCATCGTAGTGTCTTTAAAAAACGGCAGGGTATTTCGACTTCTATTTTTCTAATTTTAGCACAACTTGTCATAAAAATATTACTTGATAATTTACCCTTATAATAATAGCATTTCATTGCAAACTTCTAATTTCTAATCTGCTCTTTTCAGGTGCTCATTGAGCTGGTGGTACATTGGGATACTGGTTTTGGTAAATGGAACTGGATAATCTGGAAGAATATTTTGATTGCTATTTGCGGTATGGGAGCACTGGTCTTTGGCTCTTTGGATGCCATCAAGGATATCATCAGTGAATATAGCAAAACGGCACCACAATAAGCGCATTGAGATCGTAATCTCCTGCACACAGCAACTCCTCCCCATCCCCCTAAAAACAAAAGAAAACAAAACAAAGCAGTGCTATACCAAGGGATATATTTATTATATACATACAGCTACCTACCTATATACATATATGTATACACTTTTTAGCATAGTTCTTAGCGCTGGGTTTCGTTTCCTAGATATGATCTAACTATTGTTAGATGTAAAACAGCGCCCACACTTTGTACACTTTTTTGTCTGTTGTTAAGTGTTGTAGCTCCCCCCCATAAAAGTGCCTACTATTTAGCACACTAACACACAGCACCAAATATGCCGTTTTAGCACGTTTTAGTACACCTGCAATTGCATACATATATACTTATATAAAAAAAAAGAAGAAAAGAAAAGAAAAAGTATAGTAAATTACCGTAGGGTAAAATTAGCTACTAATTTAACAGGCGAACAGATTAGAGAACACATTTTAATTGATTTTAGTACATTTTTAGTACAGAGCTAAATATATAAAGACTTGTAAAGCACGTCCTTCAGTTCGCCTACCTTTTAGCCACCCCTCGCTTCTCTCTGTTCTAAAAGAGTATTACGGAAATACCAAAATTCGCTCTCGTTTATAATTCTTTTGATTTTTTTTTTACCATGTTTAGTATGTAAGCGTCAAAGATTCTTAAAGCCAAATTTATGATTTTTGTATATATCAATTTGCAGAACTTTTTCCATATATATTTTTCAAAGAGGCTTCTCCTGGAGCTAAGTTACTCAAAAAAAAAAAAAAAAAACATACATACATTTTTTATACACACATGCCACATATTTTGCTGTGCGATATTCACTATTATTATTATTACTAGAACATTAAGCCGATATTCTGAAAACTATTATGGAAAATTAAATCAAACGCTGTTTTTCTTTAGCATTTCAAATTCTGAGAACAGATTTATTTGTAAAATAAAAAAGTTAACTTTTATATTAAGTCGTTTGGAAGGACTAAAATGTTACAGATCTGTCAATTGTGTATATATGTATGTACTTCTGTAGGAACAAGTTCTAAGTATCTAATTCAACGAAATGAAACGTAAAACAAACCACATGTATTTAGAATGCAAAACTGTGTCCATATATATATATATATATTGCATATTGAAAAGAGAAAAGATTGATGTAATTGTTTACTTTTTGAAAAATGTTTAAATTGCAACCCAAAAAAACAAAATAATAAAAAGCAAAGAACTTATAATATGAAAAAATAATGTAAAATAAAAAACTAAATGTGTTTTATATCGGAAATCTAAAAAAAAAAAAAAAGATAGCCCTGCTCGAACAGAATTTTTTTCAAGAAAATGCTATTCCAATAAATAAAAAATGTATAATGTATAAAAATGTTAATTTTGTAATTCTGCCATATTTTCAAAATATGTTCTTCGATTATTCCTTTACCTTTTTCAAAAAGTTCCTCTGCCTCCGCTGTCTCTGCGACTGCTTGAGGTAAAATACGTAAAAAGGCCTGGTTCCAGAAGTTGCATGAAGTGCATACCTGTTAAATTCAATATATATATCCAGGGAAAAGATAAAGATATTTGATTTAATTGTATAATATTTTTACTGACAATTAGTTTGACCTAATGGTTTTAAAATGGATACCAAATACCAAAACTGGTATTGGTTCTTAAAGTGTAAAGAAATGTCCGAATCCTACGGACAAAGGTGGGTTTAGGCAGCAGCATATTCAGCACTTCTTAGAATATCCATTCGTATTCCAATGTTCATAATTTGAGAACAAGCGTGCTTAATAGACTTGCACCAATGATTTGGATCTTTTACAACGGACTTATTTTCTCGGAGTACCTAGGAACCATTTTCACGCCAAAACTATCCTTTAAAAAACACAAAAACTTTAGAAAAGCTAGAAATAGAGATGTGGGACTAGACACCAAATAAAATGTGTATCGATACAAAGCTATTGGGTACAAGTTTAAGGATTGGCCAAGTTCAAAGAAGTTGATAGAATTCAAAATTTTTTTATCAAGCTCACATATTTCCGCTTAATCTACACCAACACTTAAACAGAGAACCCTATTTGAGCCGTTTCTCAAACAGTTTTTTAAGGAAAAGGATAGGCATCTTCATTATTAAGTGTACATTTTAACTTAAAGTGGAGCGAACCATTGACTTGGTTGAAATGTCAGAATAAAGCACAAGAATTTAAGAAACAGCTACAAGACAGATCAATGAAAATCGCAAATAGGCTCTATAGATATTAAGAACATGGCCTAAGACCGATCTTCTTTGAAAAATGGCAAAAATAGGCCAATATAAGAAGATGATGGCTGGGAAAAAATTTCGAACTATGTTCGTGAGAAGCACATTATCATACGGAAAAAAAATCATTTCTGAATTCGTTTAAATTATTCCGTCTTAATTTTGAATCGGATGCAATCAGGTATTAATCCCGAAATGAATATCGGTTCCGGTACGTACCGAAATGAAAATGTCGGTTAAAGCTTCTATTTCGGTTTTGAAGTAATTTCGGTTATCGGTTCCGATACGGTACCCAGATTTTTATTTCGGTATACCGGTACGTAATCCAACAAAAATGGATGTATTAAAATTTAAAAAAATGTATTCTTAGACTATGCCACATGAAACAACGTTTTTTAATATAAGCAATTTCGCTAAACGATTTTATATAAAATCTTTCTAAAAAGCAGAAAAATATTTCTTAATTATGGTTCGAAATAATTGGTCCCTACATCTTCTGTATTCCTGCCATAAAAAGAGATATTTTGTTGTTTGGATATAGCCCATAATACGCTGGTAAAATACTTTAAGGGGTGCATCAACTCTAAAAAACGCTCTAACACAGTTGGATACTTAAAATCTGTACGAGCTTTTCCTTACATTACATTTTTTTAAATATTGAAACGGATTTTTTTTTCAAATAGGAAATAATATTTCTAAATTTGCAAGTGAAATTTGATTTAAACCAAAAAAACTTTAAAAACTTTTAAAATGTATACTTCGAGTTTTCAAACATTTCTACATTTAAGGGAGGATTTTACTAAGACTAAGAAATCTCTTATATTTAAAAAAAGGCATTATATTTACGAAAGAAATGTTTTTCCGCCTTTTAAGACATTTTTTTCTATTTCGTTTATATCTTAAAAAAAATAATTTGATCCAGGTTTTCCTTAAAGGCCGAATTTCATGATAAGTCTGATTTTTTTCTAAGTGTATACGTTGCTATTTTACCGGTTAAAAAAATAAATATTTCTTTAAATCATAAATCAAAAAAAAAAAATCGAACTCTTGGAAACAATAAGCAGGAGTAAGAGTAAGGTTGGAGCAAAATGTGGAAAAAATAACAGTTTCTTAACCAGGATCGGAATTGTTATTCGAGTCGTTTCGCTTGCCAAAAAAAATCGAAACCCTGAGTCACCTGTAATTGCTCAATTTACTCTAACTATTTATCATTGTGTCTGTATACAATATCACACATTAAACCATTCATCAAACAATCAATTCATTCATTCCCTTGAACTTTTACTTGTCAGCTTCTGTCAGCCTAAAATCAAAACCATAATCTGCCCTGTGGGTCCAACGCGTGGCACTTCCACAATAAAATGGAACACCTGCCGTACAACAACACAACTTCAATTACTAATAGTTAAAAATCGTGCGTTAATTGGCATTAAGTGCACACAAAAAAGAAGTGCAGACAAACAAGACGAAAAGTTTCGGGCCGAAGCGAATTTGAATTTTTGTTCGAAAATTAATTTATGTATTTGCCATGACGCACTTGAGTAACCTGTTTCGGTGTTAGTCCCACACAATGATTTGATTGCAAATTCAATCAGAGACCAAAAGAGTTGCCATTACAGGCAATTGAACTTGCCTATGGGCCAATTAGGTAACCTCCGATTTTGATTTCGATTCCGATGCTGAACTCTTCAGACGGACCACTTTGTCCGAGTTGTTGGTATTGGCTTGTCATCGTCAGTTGTGACAACATGCAAAAAAAAAAAAAAACAAAAATGGAAAGGAAACTCCATTAACGTGGGAATGGGAAGCAATCCTTGAGTACAGGTTGAGGGGTTCAAGGTTCGCCCCTTCAGGAATCCCAAAGTGAGCTAATTACACCGTTTGACAACAATTGATTTTGGTTACCCATAACAAACTGCCCACAGCGGGTTTTGGGAGTTTGTGTCCAAGGTTGCGGACGCTTTGAAATAATTAATCTCTGGTCTGCTCTGCAGTGCAGCAATGCTGTCATGCTTCATCTTTATGGCGCTGAGTCAAGGTTGTCCGCTTAGAGCTATAAAAGAAGTGTCTACAGAAGTTGCTCAGTTTTCTTGCGGTTTGTAATATTAAACCATTTTACAGGCAATTGTGCAATGTTGGTTAATTACCATTACAATTGCCCACCAGATGTAACATGTTGTGTTTGGCATTTCGAATGTGAATTTGGTAGGCATTCTTTTATCAGTTTGGCCATATCTCAACATATGGAGAAAGTCAATTTCACTCAGGAATTTGGTATACATTGGACACACGCTCATATCATATGAATTGTCATCATTACACATAAAAATCATATGCTACAGGAATTATAATGAATGCTAGAGAAACAGAAGCGTGGGAATATTTTGTATAATCTAAAATTGAAGAGAAGTAAGCAATAGATAGGTGCAAAAAAGTATGAAATACATATAAATGGAGGGCTATTCCAAAACATTTTTAAGATTCCCTTGAAGTCTTTTAGATACATTTGCACAAACGCAATATATTCTTTGTACCTTTGGTATAGAGTAAAAACATTATACTGGGCTTTCCATATTTTCAACTAAAAAAAATTAATAAAATGCCCCAATGAAGCTAAAATCAACCATCGGATAAAGAAGTAGTGTATTAATGATTAATAACATATTCAATTACTTTCCAGAAAAAGTATATTTTTGAATTTTTCTTAAGCTACTTTTCTTACTATACCTAATATACTTTTTTGCAGACCTTTCGGAAATTACTTTTGGGAAGGAGTCAATAAATTTGAAAATCGCTGGATGGTCCTTAGATTCTTGTTCCAGTTTTTGAAATATAGGTCCGTTTTTGTTGCCTACTTTTAGGCCGCCTTCAAATGACTTTCACCTCGTTTATACACACAAAATGTATCATGAACACTGACCTTCAAAGTATGCAATAGTATAATGGTTAGGAATATGTCTGCTTCGACAATATGAACAAATGCGTACTGTTAACTATTTATTACTACGTTTTGCTCTTCAAAGTATGCTATGTTTATAAGTTTATAATATGTTTATAAGTTTCCAAACATAAAGTTTCCATACTTTGAGGGGTAAAAAGCATGATTTTTTAGAAGCATAAGCGTAGTATCTTACCTCGCATATACACACAAAATTTATCATGATAAATGCCCTTCAAAGTATGCCATGAATAACTAATTTATTTTGTATAACAATAACTGCTTCGACAATTTGACATGCAAGATAAAGTATGACGTTACCATAATCGACTCGTTCAAGTAGAGATCAAATAAAGTTTGCATACTTTTATGGGCATTTTTCATGGTAAATTTTGTGCGTATAAACGTAGTTTATGACGCTTTAATAAGCGACTCGTTCAAATAGATAATTTGTAAATCAAATAAAGTTTGCATACTCTTAAGGGCATTTATTATGATAAATATTGTGTGTATATATGTGTGTGTCTACTACGACCCGGATGCGATGTTAATCGCGGGCTAAAAGAAGGCAACATAGATTTTCCCAAAAATCACCTAGTTTTAAAAACATGCACATGAGAAAACGGCCCTAATTGTATCGACCTAAACGGAACTGAATAAAATAAAAACAAAATTTAAAAAACATTTTTTTCTCAAGGCGTTTACTTATCACCCCAGCTAGTAGGTACCAAATGGTTTGGAACGATTGTCTCTCCTTTGAGTATCTGCGAAAAGTGTACGAAATCTCTGTACGAAAAGTGCGCGACTAGCTGCTCACAAAAAATATGGTTTTGATATATTTTGCACTATTGAAAAAAAGATCTCATAGATAAACTATCGACACTAAGCAACTATAACATAGAGCCGTCAAACCCCTTAATTAGCAGGCCATGCAGCCTTCTAAACCATGGGACCCCACAAGCCGACTGCTACTGCCGACGGTAGTTGCTTCGAGCGAGCTAAAATCGAGTAAAAACGGGTCCGTTAAGGCTTAGTGCTTCGGTAATAAACGCTGTAACATCGATATGACTATTCCGCATCTTTTTTGGGGACCAGCAACAAATATTGAAACGAAATCGTAACAAATTCTTTTTTGTGTTGAATTTTTTATTGATAAATATCGGTTATATGGCGAACTTGAATGCAAATATTGGATATTCGGATCATTCTTTTACAATCAGAACGAATTTTGGAATCATCAATTTTGATTTTAATAAAAAACGCGACCGTAATGTCAAGTCGGCCCTGCTCAACTTCGATATTTCCGTTACTCAATTTAAAATCTTTTATTCAATCACAAAATGTTTATATTAAAATCAAATGTTAGTGATAACAGTAAACATTATCATTTTATGTAAACAGGGCTGATCAAAAATATATAAATTTATGGGTTCAGAGAATCTTCCTTCTAGCTGTTACATTCATTTTCACCTTATTACTGTACAAGTAACGGGTTTAAGATCCGAAATTCCATACCGATTTTCCCCATGGAAATGTAATTCGTGGATTTGTCAAACAAGTTTTTGTTGATTTTATAAACAATTTCAATAATGGGAAAAAATAAACAAATCTAAAAAAGGTTTTTTTAACTTGATTTCTCAGGCTCTGTTTATCGCACAAATCTCGGGTATTTATATTTAACTGCGGCTACTAAAATTACAAATTTAATAATATTACATTAATTTTGCTAAAGTTATTGTTCACATTGATTTTATTAAGTGAATTGGTTAAAGACTTGGTTTCGCATGTAAATTACGGAAATACGTACAAGGCTGCCCACATTTTTTATGCGATTGACATGTAATAAATTATATTTAAAATATTTTTAATTATATCCATAAATTTACAAAAATTATTTCTTCATTTTAATTACCTGTTCGTTGTCAAAAGCTCGTAACTTCAATGCCGATAATAAAAAAAAAATCGATAAACTTGAAGCCGTGTTTATTATTGACGGTAGTGCATAAAAATTTCACTATCATTTGTTTTTAATAGCTGTGTGCTGGTTAATACGGCCATTGATTAGGCGTAAAAACGAGAAATCATTTGTTAAAAAGATTAATAAACGGCAATCTTAGGTCATTTAAAGCTGCCGTTTCCGATTTTCCCGTTTCAGACTTCGCAAAGGCCAAAGTTTTCATGGCGATCGTAATAAAACCAGTAAGAGCGCTGCAGTCAAGTACCTTGACTACCTGATTTTGTGTGTTTTTAATCATATGTATTCCCACATCATTTAATTTTCGTATTTTTTATAACCTAGGCACAATTAAAATACTTTTAGAATTTCACTCTCACAATATGCCAAAAAATCTAAAAGATTTTTGCAAAGGAGAGAGTCGAGACAAATGAAGGTTGAGTTACGACAAGGAGACGATAAGGGATTGACAAAAAGAACAAAAGTTCTGAGGGCAGGTAGCGAAAAGGCTAGAAAACGAGATAAAAAGACATCACGGAAATTTTTCAACCTGAGGCAACAGCTGAAACCAAGAATTCATCTGATGTCATCAAAAGTTTTGTGAAATATGAAAATATGCTAAGGTAAAAATCCGGAGAAAAACTAACTCCAATGTTTATAAAATATTTTTTCGGTGAGCAGCTTTACGTGGGAGGTTGTCGAAGAAGCCAAAAAGAAAAACAAAACTCAAAAGGTATAGTACACGTGGAAAATATTTCGATATCAAAAGGGCACAGAACTTTTCAATATGCTGTCGGCTCTTGATCCCCGATTTATCTAACCAAGAATATTCACCAAAATATTTGTTTATTGTCGAATCTAATTAAATTCTCATAATTGAGACTCAGATTTTGTTGGTGGGGAACAAAGTTTCAATATTAACAAACAGCAAAATTGGAAACATTAGTGTCAGTTAAAAAAAAAAAAAAAAAAGATAAAAAAAAAAAAAAAAAACAAAAAAAAATTGAATAAATAAAAGTAAATTTAGAAAACAAAATTTAAGAAAACGTTAAGCAAATAAAAGATTAAAGTAAAACTATTGATACGTATTGAGAAAAACAAAACAAAGAAAGTAGTAGGTCAATAAAACGTGTTTTTTTCATAATATTTAAACAAAACGGATATCGACGGTAAAGATAAAAAAGAAATAAAGGTAACTTATATACAGGTAAACGACGGTTTTTTTTTTATCAATATTTAAAAAAGGCGATATCTGAACGGCAGAGATACGACAAAAAAACGAAATGGGGAATTTTATTTCGAAAAATTTTATACAAAAAGTAATGTAATTTTATTTTAATTATTACAAATAAATAATTGTATTTCGATATGAAAGATTATAGAGTAATTTTATTCGAAAATTTTAAAAAGTAATTGTATGTGTTTAGAATAAAATATTTTGTAGCGGAAAATGCTTTTCTGTTGTTTCATACATTTATAGTTGTGCAGAATCTTTTTTAAATTATTTTATGTGTTGTTTTCTATTTTTGAATATTTGAAAAATTTTTTTAGGGGTTTTTTACGAAAAAAAATTTTCGTTTTTTTGTTTGCATTAATAATATAGTGGGAATTCCTTCAAACCATTTTCAAACCAAATTCAATTCAAAAATCCAATACTTTTTTGAGTTGTAATTATGGTTAAATTTTTTAAGTTTTTTACATAGTTACCCATTTTTTTGTAAATTCCAATGATATGATAGATTATTCTGAAAAAATCTAAATAAATCTTTAAATGTCCTCAACTTATTCATTTACAGTTTTTCGATATCATTGCACATTCAAAAGTTATAGATTAAAAATCTAAAAAAAAAAAAATTTTAATAATTTTTTTACCAAAAGTACATAAGATAAAAACTTCAACAATTCCGTATTGTTGGAGTTAAAAGGGAAAGACATGAATATGCTCTATTTTGTATTAGGGAATATATTTGAGTTTTACTGTCAATTTGAAACATTTTCACAACGTATTAGTGTACAAATTTTATTGTAATTGAATTATTTAGTTTGTGCATCTTAGGAACAAAGATAAAAGTCCCGTAATTTATGGAAATCTGCTATTCTAGTAAATTAGAGCACATTTAAATCTATTTATTCGATTACTGAGACCAGAATAATTCTTTTACAATTTAAAGATATTTTTCTAGACCCGTAAAAAAAAATTTTGTATGAAACCATCATTACAAATAAAAATTATGGATCCTAGAAAGAGGGGGGAAACCGTAGATTTGTTATGTCTCTTTTTTTGAAAAAACTATACTAGTGGAATTAATCTGCAACATTAAATAGTTATAAACCGTTTAAATTGGTCGTCTTTTTGATTTTTTAGTAAAAAAACTAACACAGTGTAATTGTTTATACGCAAAACTGTTGCTGCATTATAGCACTTGCATATAATCGATATTCAATGTTTATCTTTGATTATCACAATAAAATATATTTTTCGTTTACTACATTTTTTGAAGGTCTGCCCCTTAAAAAAAAACCAACAGTTCACAATTAAACTACTTTTACAACATTTTTGACTTTGACTAATAAAATGTTTTTAAAACAAAAATCTCATCAACTTTAAAAGCTGCCAACAAGCAGAAACAACAAAATTATTAAAACAAAAAATATTTATAAAAACAAAAACAAGTCAATAAATAAACAACATAACCATTTAAGAAAAGTGTTGACTTGAAGCGCAATCAAACACCAACAACAACAAAAAAAAAACAAAACAACCCCGAAAATAGTCAAAAAGGTTCAAAACCAATTCCCATTCACTTTCAACAAGAAAAAGGTTGAAATCAATCAAACAACAACAACAAAAAATTGCCCCGTCCAAGAAACAATTGTAATTATATGTATAACAAACTTATTTGAGTGAACTCCAACAAAACTTTCAAGTGAAGTAGCCAGGCTGCTCATCATCTTTCAACTTTTGCTGAAACAAGATGAATGAAGGTAATTTTGGCAAAATGATTTTGTTGCCACTTCCAACAAAAAAAAAAAAAAATCGGATCAAAAACCAATATTAAGTGCACAAGTTCGTGTCTAACGTTGTAGCTCTAAAGTAAAAGCAAGAGGAAACGTTTGCGCAGACTCTTGAGATTATGCTTTATTATGCCCAAACAAGATGATGATGATCGTGGGGGTATCACGTGACGGTGGACGATGTCGGTCGTCTGCTCAGCGAAACAAAAACAAAAAAAAAAAACAAAAAATTCAGCAGCACCCGCTAGAGATCAGCGCGTTTGTGCATTTGCATTCAAACCGTCGTTGCGAACACAACGAGTCGACGCCACCGCACATCTTCGAAAGCTTTTCTGCTAAACCTGTCGTTTCGATCGTTCTTTCTGCTCGTCATTCATTTTACGGTGTTGTGCAATTATTTTTGTCGTAATGTTTGAAATGTGGATTTGTATACCAAGCTCTTCTTAAGGTTTGTTTGCCGAGAGCTAGACTTAGAAGTGGTTGATTGTCGATCAACTTGACCTTATCGAAATTCTTGAAATTCTTTTCGAAATCGTTTTTGAACCAAGAATCAATAAAATGGCATCGCCATATGTGTGTGTATTGATCGGGCTGCTCTATTTGGGGCTAAGTGCGATTAGCTGGGCTCAAGAATTCCAAATGGAAAATACGGAACGTAATCATAAGGTGGGTAATCCACTCTCAACGCTAAACCCATAAATTTTTATTGTGTGTTAACTCCAAACTAATTTCAAGAAACGTCAAATCTATCGAGAGCAAGTTTTACCACATGCGGGCGGCAAAATACCTGATACGGCCTTTGAAACGGATCGTCTATTTCTGAACCGATTGCAAAAGGAGGGCATAGCGGTGCCAGATGGCATAGTACCCGAACAACGTACTCCACAGGTAAGAAGACTAGAAAGTTATGCGATACACAGTCGTGTCCTAAACCGAATTCGGCAAATTATTTGCAAAGGTGATATTTACAGACAATAATATGGATTTTTTTTTAAATATCTAGTTTAAGAGCAATTCTTAAGTTTGATTAATTTATGATTTCATAAAACAAAAAATATATCTAAAATACATTTTATAATTGTTTGAACCTAGAAAAAAAGTTTTTCAAAATAGCATACATTTTTGTATATTCATCAAGGCTGCAAACCTCCAAAATATTATAGGAAGTTTTGTTCGGAGGTTCGAACCCGTGAAGAATCTTTGGGTTCGGTTCGCGGACCAGTTCCTGGATCCTCAGAACCCGAGGATTTGTTTCGGACCTTATTTCACTTGTACAAAATTGGATAGTTTGTTTTTTTTTCGATTTATTATAGGTTAGAAGAAAATAAAATTGATATAAACATATCATTTAGCCCACATAAGTCATTTAGTTAGATAAAACTGAGTGGTCCCGACCTTCAATAGAAAATTTTAAGCACAAGTCAAAATGGATTGTACTTAAAACAAGTACGAAGGATTAAAACAGTCCCAAAATTGTTGTATCAATCCGAAAAGTCTCATTTCAAGTTCGGAATCTACCTGAAAATCAAATAGTCTTGCATAGAGATTACAAGTTCGGAATTTTAATGTCATAGCGAAAGAACGAAAAGTAACTGAAAGTTCGAAATTTTTTTGCGAAATCAATCCCGTGTGTTGTTGCAAAAGGCATATTTCGAGTTAAAGACAAATATTCGGGACAAGAATTTTAGAATTGGGAATCCTCTCGTACTTGACATTGATTGGGATTGGTATTAGTCCAAATATCTCGGGTTTTTTCTTCTGTTTCTTCTTCTTCCTGGAGAAGTTCGTCTATACGTGAACTGAGTTAGTTTAAGTTTTTTTCGATTGTTGTGAACCGTATCTTATTTTTGCAAAAAAAAAAGCCCGGTTCGGGTTCAGGTTCGAGGGGTCAAAATTGTATGAGGTTCGGTTCATGGTCCGCTTCGGGGAACCCAAAAACCCCGAACCGAACCGGTTTTAGGGGTTCGGTTCCGGAACGGTTTGCAGCCCTGATATTCACATAAATCAAAAAATTGAGTTTCTAAGAAAAATTTTATTGGTATTCATTGGTATTTCTAGATTTTGGGAAATCAAATTTTTCACGTATTTGAGAAAGAAATCATTTTTTTCGAAATATTTTTGCATCCAACTTTTAAACTACTAAATCGATTGGAAAATGTTCATCAACTAGATTATTATGAATTGCATGCCCTTTTGATTAATAACTTGCTTGACTCCATCTAAAGTTTCTAACTCGAGATATGGCTTTAAAGGTATGGGTACATACCGAAAACCTAAAAAAAATTCTTACTCAAAACGTATCCATACAAAAATTTTTGAAATTAATTTTTGTGTTCAGCATTCCAAAATACATCATTAAAAAATAAAGGCAAATTTCATGGGTTAGTCATTTCGTCCAGTCTGTAAACTAGTGTTATTTGTGTTCATAAACATAGCATACTTACAAGGGTATAAATCATGATGTTTTTTTTGTGCATAAACATAGTATGTATATATCTTCTCTATTGAACGGAAGGTTCAACGAAGTTTTCTGTATATCGAGTTCATTTTCGGAAAACAGCAATTTCGTTTAATTTTCAGTATGATTTGCTCTCCTTATAACGAAATTCTTTTTATCCTTATTTTTGTCTACTCGTGTTACTCGAATTCTCATGCGATATTTAAAATTTATTAAAAATTTTGTTAGATAGTTTTCCTGCCAAAATAAACGCAACAAGCTCAAAAGTCGGCCAAGCTCGACATTAACATAATCTGTATCTGCCAAAGTTTGTATATAACTGAGAACTGTTAAGTTTGGTGCCACATAAACTCGGTGCTGCCCATGACTATCATTCATCCGCTCGTTCCCAAAGCTGGAGTATCAATAAATAATGCTGATTACTATTACTTTCTAGACATATGAAAGTACGAACAATTTTCCTATAAGAAACCGCGAAAATAACTTAAGAGCCAAAAATACTATTTTTTAGGAGAGTGTTTTTTTTAGATGTAAATGACATTGCTGATCATATTTGCATTATCAGAATTTTTATCGAGAAAACGGCGCTAACGTTATTTTTGCGGTTACGGCTCGATATATTAAGGTGCACTTATCTAAAATTTTAACAATCATTTTGGGACAATTATGTTTATTATGAAATTGATAGCCAATGCCTCATTGTGCCGCACTTTATTAACTGTTTGGTTTAGATTTCTTTTAGCTCTCCAACATAATATTTGTAGGTGTAAATCATTAAACAACTTTTAAGGCCTAATGGAAAGAAAATTACAGGAAGAAGTGAAAACTCGTAAACCATTTGTGGTTTAATTTGAAGTTAAATGGTATTTACGTGTGTAAGTTATAAAATTATTTTTGTGTTTAGTATCTAAGTGTCTTAATAATAAAATAAAAGTGAGGTATTAGTTAACCAAATGTGTCTCTTTTAGTTTCTTTGGTGTACAACTTTCGGTTGCCATCAGCTGCCGTCGTAATTTGCGGTTGGTTTGTTGCACTCGTCTTTACAGATTGTAAGCGACCAAGCATGAGCAGCGATAACCTGCGGCATTCTTTGATAAAAAAAAACTATTTTAGTATAATGAGCCTCATCATTGTTGCCAAAAGAAGCCGCTGTGGAGATGTAGGGCTATTAAGAAATGTAAATGTATTTTTTTCTTACTTGAAGTTTCTGCATTATCTACTCCAATATGGTTGCTCAAAACTTATGCCACCCAAACGTATGAACGAATGAACAACAACCTTTAGATATTGCTTAATATTAACCCAAGAAACCAAATGGTCTAAGCTTACTTTTGTAAGCTGGTTAAACTTGGAAGAACTTAGAACTATTTGAGTATGTTTAGCTCTCTATACAAGAATGGAAAACTTTTCGATTTAAGTATGTCCAGCTCTTAGTTGAAGATTGGGAAATTCTTGAATTTCAGAATGTTCAGCTCTTAATTCAAGAATGGGAAATTCTTCAATTTGAGATTGTTCAGCTCTTAATTCAAGAATGCGGCACTCTCGGACTTGAGAATATTCAGCTCTTAGTTCAAGAATGGGATATTCCTGGAATTGAGTATGTCAAGCTCTTGATTCAAGAATGAAAGAATCTTGGATTTGAGTCTGTCAAGCTCTTGTTTCAAGAATTTTCTTCTTGAAATAAGAATTTTTCATACTTGGATCAAGTATGAAAATTCTCGGTCCAAGAAATTCGTTCTACAATTCATTCTTGTATAAAGAGATTCACTTTTTTATCAAGAATTTTCACTCTTACCGTACTAATGTGCTCAAATGCTCTTGATCAAAGTATGCAATTTTTTATTTTTTTTTGAAAGTGTAGAATCTTTAAGATTTTTTTCAATAAGTTCCTTATACTCTGTAAGGTACAAAGGGTACAGAGTACAGAGTTGGCTTTTAAGACGAATGATGGACTGGGCCACTACTTGCCAATCGCTGATCTAGAACATGTTCTTTCTTTGTTTCTTTTTTTCCCCAAAAACCTTAAACTAAGCTCAACAAACGATAAATATTAAATCGACATATGTTTTTTCAATGTTAATCAACAATCTCGTATCTCTTTCTTTTTATATTCTTTCCAGGTCTATCAGTACTACAACAAACCCATGCGCACCGTATTCCACATAGCCCTCAGCTCCGATGGTCGTTTTACACCGCGCGAGGGACGCTATCATTATCGCCAAGTGCCCACGGTGGAGACCACCTATCTATATCCCCAAGCTGTGGGTCGCCAACATATCTTGGTACCACCCAAGCATGCGCTGCCCGTTTATAGACAACTTCAGTTCCATAATCCATTGCTCAATCAAGTGAAATTGCAGCCCAAGAAAAGTAAGCTTTAACTAAAGAAATATGCAGACTCAATTCTTGATCATGAGATTTCCGCACAGTACCCAACTTTTTGGATTTGGCACCCAGTGTGGGCAAAAGTCGTACGGCCCCCGCACCGGGCTCATCGAAGGCGCAATCCTATCAGAATGTGAATCTGTTGCATAGTCCAGTGCTGCCAGCTTTTAAGAAAACCGCTGGCGGTAGTAAGACCTATGTGGATAGCTATGGCACAACACATGTAAGTGGGAACATCAAGAGATGTTAAAAATTATGAAATAATTTTGTATGCTTCTTTCAGCTTTTTAGTGAATTCGATGAACTGTTGAACAAATTGGATTTGCAGCAAACAAAACAGAATTTTTACTAGTTTGTTTTAAGTGACCTACAAAATTTAGGTTTAGTGCAATTTATACATAGTACTCAGCTGATAGAAAAGATTAAATGACTTTTCACCTAGTCTGTGTACTAGTTAAAAATAACTTCATTTGTTCATTTAAAAAAAATATATTTCCCAACATTTGCCATATCCCTCTAACTTTTATGCTTATTCCTCTATTAACCGAACCATTCCTATACCCATTTCATGAATCACAAATATAAATGTACAAAGGTGGATCAATGAGTAACAAGGAAGTTTTTATCACAACTTAGTCCCATTTTAGCTTGATACACTTTTTTCAACACATCTGACACATTTTTAACCCTACCAAACAAAAGAATTTTTCAAACCCAACCCCCGAGAGTGATAGCCGTATCCGCTTAGTCGTTTTGGGTATCTGTCATTCACAGTATTAGGAAGTACCTACAAATATTTGTCCCTACATCAATTTTTAGTGTAACAAATTGTGCTTTAAATTGCTAATAAAAAATGTACCTTCTTTAGAACCTTTTCCTAGTTAGTGATCAATTCATATACCTTTTACATTAAATAGAAATATTTTTTTACTTTTACCTTATACCTTAACTAGGGACAAAAAAAATTAGTAGCTTTCCAATTTTAATTTAAATTAAAGCCATTTATTATGTTCTTGCTTGAATCTTAAAATGTGTCTATTGCATTTTGGCAGATTCTTATTATTTAAATTTTACATTGCTCAAAACTTTAAATGCGTTTTTCTCGAAAACACGTTTTTTGACCTTGTTCATTGCGCCAGTTCTACTGAATCGAAAAATTTTTTTAAAAAACACTCAAAAAACCCTGTGCAAGGTAGAAGAAAATGGAAAATCACAGAGGCCGCCCTCTTAAAGGATTCTTTTTGTTATATAGTTAATAAAATGTCAAACAGATACATTTTATTTTCAGTTTTAGGGGGCGCGACGAAAAATACTCATACGCCTCGTTAGCAACACAAATAATTCTAAGAATCAAGACATTAATACATTATTCTGTTTGTCAATTTTTGAAAACTGTCAAAATATTCCATTTTATTTAGAGAATTTGTTCAAATATGAATTTAAGCTGAGTATCAATTACTGAATCTATAACGTTCACATACGGGAGACGGTGGTTTTTTTGTATCATCCCCAATTATTCCCAAATTATAGGAATTGTTTAAATCAGTGTTGCCTTTTGAAAGAGTGAAACAATTCAAACAGATCTGCGTAGTAAATCAGATTAACCTTTGAATGTTAGAAATATTTTTTTTGGAAATCAATGCCAACACTGCGTATGAGTAATAACCAAAATTTTAGAGCCTGTTGCCCATTAAAACTGAACTTTTTGATCTTATTTTGTTTACCACGTTAAGTACACACAGTAATCTTACGAATAAAGGGGCGGCAGTATGATCTTAAGTTTTCTTTACAAAAAAAGAACGCTCTTATGTACATATATCTAGCCGTGGAGCTAGGCTATTAAGCAGTTGTGGAATAAAGTGAGCAAAATATAAATATTTGAAAAAATCGCAGAATTGTTTGGGATCATTTTTATTAAAGTTAAAGAATATTACTTTTCAATTAAATCAATTATATCGAAACAAACGTAAAGATTGGCTGCAAAACATAACTTTAAATGCTAAAAAAATGTTTTTTTCCCATTATTAATGGGAATAATTACTGACGTGATAGATCATTTTGCCAAACAGCTGGCACACGAAAATCATTAAGAATCATCACCACCCCTTCAATAAACAGGATCATGTTGCCTAGTGTTATAATCTTTACTGCACCGTTAACATTGAAAATTCTTGATCGAAGTATGCAATTTTTTATTTTTGCTCTAAGTGTACACGGTGACTTTGAAGCCTCATCATTTGGGTATCTTAAGTGGGATGTCACAACTGATTGTTGTGAATTTATTATTTATTTTAATTATTTAAAAAAAAATATGAAATATGGTTTCTCAACTATATTTTTCTTTCATTTATCCCTTGTATGGGCACATAACATTACAGAGCCTTTTTTAACAGTAACTTAACAGAGAACAGTTGCAGGGTTTTGTGTGAACCCTGAAAATTACAAAATTAAAGCTAGCCTTGCAAAATGATTAGTGCGATCGGCTGGCTCACCTGGGTTGATCTTAAATTATAGATATTTTTCACGACTTTTACAGTGACCTCTTCTTCTTCTGCGTCCTGACCGTTCCTCACGCTTGAATTCGTTAAACCAATGACTGACTTTGCTTTTCGTCGCGTATTTTTCGTAACAATTTTTTCCATTTAAAGGCCTCATTCCAGTTGACAAAAAAACTATTCATATGAATAGAAACACTTTTTAAAGCTCTGAAAGTTAAATGCTTTTGAAAACCTGTCTTATTTATATGAAACATAGTGACGAAATAAGATTTTAGGCCATCTGGAATGAGACCTTAATTGCCGGAAAAAAACAGTTGTCAATAAATATGTCTGAAATTTAGTATGGTATCTTTTGAAGGATGATAATAATTAATTTGAGTACAAACGCTTTTGAAGAAAAGTAATACATTTTATATAGCCGTCAAAGTTTGTATATAACTAATCATTTTTCGCTCATTGCTGCAATACTTGAGTCAAATAATTCAGTCTTGGATTAAGTATTTTATTATTACCCTACTTTTGATATCGAAAATTCTTTATCAAAGTATGAAATTCTTTCTCTTTCATCTAAGGGTGCACGATAGTAAACTCTTCGTCAAAAACAGGTACATTTTGGACCACCTTTGTTCATTTTAAAGGATTAGTACTCAGCTGATAGAAAACATTAAAAACCTTTTTAACTAAGCTGTGTACTATACAAAAAATAACTCCACTTTTTCATTGAGAAAACTTAATTTCCCAACATTTGCCATATTCCATTCACTTGGCTACTTCTTCCTCAATTAACTGACCCATTCCCATTCCCATAGAGTAACCATCCATACCCATCGCATGACCATGTATTATGTTAGTCTCTAAGTTGGCCGCTTGCAAATTGAAATTCATCAACATTTTCTTTTTCGTTAGCTAGTTAAGCGTAAACAATTTGTTAATTGCAAAATAAACTCAGTTGGGGAGCTGCATTGTGCTTTCTCGAAGAAGTATTATATGTATATTGAACCTTCATCTATCATCATTAAGTTGAATGGCTTTTAGCCATAATTAAAGCAGAGCAACAAACCCCCAATAACTTGCCAATTTTTTTTTTGGGTAAAAGCTGAGCTTAAATCGAAAGTTGGCAAAAGCCAAACCCCCAAATACCCTTGAAAGCTTCAGCTTCAGCTTGAGTTTCAGTTACAGTTTCCAGCTAACGTTCACCCTCAAGTGGAAAACTGCATTCAGTGTGATTTTCAAACTCAACTCAGACGGTTGCAACGCGCGTTAACCTCCTTCACCAAATCACAACTTGATACATTTTGAAGATGTGGAAGCTTTGTCATCCCGCCATGCTCATGATGCTGCTACTGTGGTTACACATTGGTATTGTGTTGGCCCTTGAGGTACAGGTAAGCATCATCCACATAATTATTACATCCAAGCTCAATTGGTCAGCCACCCAAATGACAAAACTACGTTCACTTTTGACCCAAAAAGTGTAACAGGCAATTGAGGCACATGCCACTTGACGAGGGGAGGCTGCCAAACCAGTTGCCGCATTGAGTTTAGCTTATGCAACAATTTGATACAAATTCATTTGCAGACATTTGGACATCTATTTCATGAACCACAAGCGGAACACCATCAACGGCCCGAGGAGAAACAGGATCTAAATAAAATTCCCGGTGTAGCGGGCGTCGATTATCCCGTTTATCATGAGGTACCCCATACACAATTCAGTTGTCATAATGTTCCCGCCGTACCGGGCATGTACGCCAATGTAGAGACCGGCTGTCAGGCCTATCATGTCTGTCACGATGGACGAGAGGGTCACCAAGGCGCCTCATTCTTGTGCACAAATGGCACCGTATTCAATCAAAAGGAATTTGCCTGCGATTGGTGGTACAATGTCAAATGCGAGGAGGCCCTTAGCCTGTATCAGTGAGTTGTGGATCACTCAAATTGAGTTTAGCTGGTTAATTTCGATTTTTTTTTATTACACAGTTTGAATGCTGATCCAGAACACAATCCTTATATACCGAAAAAGAAGCCTGAGCCTGCACCTGAGCTGGAGCATGGTCATGGTCCCGTACATGGTCATGGGGGATTCTTAATACAAGCTTAATAACGGAAATTATTTTTCATTTCTGTCTTTTTCTGTACATTTTGTTTAGATAAATATAAATTAAAATTGTAAACGTTCAACTTTAGATAACTGAAAATATGTTCAGGGTTTTTTATACTCAAATTTTTAAAAAAATTTCTGCCGATGAAACTTACTTTGTTTTTAAATCAAAATATTTTTGATATCATCAAATTAATTCATTTTTGTCGATAACAACAAAAATGCATAGAAAGGGTTAAAATTTTAAAGGATCCTAAAACAATTCCTAGTCCAAGTCATAAAAAAGAGGTCCGTACTAAAGTATTTGAACTGGGATGGAGAATGGTGGTGGGGGTTCTGTATACCAATTCAAAATGTTAATAATTCTGCCCTCCCTAGGCAATCTGGCTTGGTAAGAAGTCCCTGGCCCGATTTTTTCTAAAAATAGGTAAGATTATTAAAACTTTCAGAATTTTCTTAAAAGATAAAAAAGTGAAAATAAAAAATAGAAGGCTTACATCGGTTACGCCGATATTTTAAATACCCTTGCAGTTTCGAAAGACGCTACCATTGATAATAAAAAAGTTTTTCTCACTAGAACTAGTTTTTTGACCGACCGTTTATATGGCAGCTATATGCTATAGTCATCCGATTTTGATCAATTTTTCCAGAATTGTGTGAAAGCATATAAAACTAATATATACCAAGATTGGTGACGCTACGATAGAAAACAAAAAAGTTTTTCTCACTAGAACTAATTTTTGGACCGATCGTTCCTATGGCAGCTATATGATATAGTCATCCGATGTGCAGCCTATGTGTATTTAAAGACTTTTTGCAAAGTTTGGTCAAGATAGCTTTAAAATTGAGGGCGGAGATAGCATGGAAACAGACGGACGGACAGACGGACCGACGGACAGACGGACATGGCTATATAGACTCAGCTCGTCATGCTGATCAAGCATATATATAGTTTATGGGGTCGGAGATGCTTCCTTCTAAGCGTTACAAACATCGTGACAATTATAATATGCCCTCTGCAAGGGTATAAAAATACTGTGTACTTGCCAAAGTTTGCTTTTTTTTACCTTTGGTACAGAGTATAAAAATCGAAACCAAATAGAGAAGTCCGCACGAATTCTTTGCGGGTTATCTGAGCGAGCATTAAGGGGGTCTTCTACCTTTGAACAGGGCTTTATGAGTGTTTTTTTTTTAATTCTGGAGGGAAAACCATAAGAGATTTTTCAATTTGGTATTTTGTTTCGTATAGTTAATAAATTATATACGAAAATAAAAAAAAGATTTTTGAAATTCGAGGGCGGTTCAACAAGTAAGGTCTCAAAAAAGAGGTGTAGAGGTGGTAGCCATGATATCGGGACTCCAGGTTATAAGAAATGAAATCGGTAAATAAGGTAATGATCAGAATTGATGTAATCCGTACCTCAATCATATTTTTCAATATTTTTTCGAAAAATTGGCGGCAATTTAAAAAAAACATATATTTTATTTTTCAATTTTTTTTTTAGTTTAGGGTAAAAAAAATAGTAAAAAAAATGTTTTTCCTCTTGATTGTGGTACGGGCCAGAGTAACATCAATTCTGCGTCGATTGCAACATGGCTAATCAAAATCGGTTAAGTAGAACTGGCGCAATCATGGCTACCAGGTCGTAAAACGTGGTTTCGAGAAAAACGAGCTTAAAGTTTTCAACAACATATAAAATACTTCCGGTAGCAAGAACATTGCTCAACTAAAATAGCTTTAACTGCTAATCTATTTTGAATTTTTGAAAATAGTTTGAAGGGGATGGAAGGAAAATGTTCATGTCTATAATAATACTGCAAAACAAAAAAATCGAACAAAAAAAATTTTCAAAGGTAGAAAACCCCCAAAGGATTGTCTGAGGCAAACATTTTGTATATATATATTGAGAAGGCCTTAACTCCGGCGGATTGGCACTTTTGTGACTCCTTTTATTGCTTTCCTGGCAGGGCTAGTGCTCCGTATATGGGCATTTCTTTTCTGACGTGACGTGACATTCGTACGATAAAATATAAAAAAAAAAATTGAAAGAGACAAGTTTTTAAAAATTTTTTTTAAATTTTAGTAGTAATTCAAAAGCACTTTATTTAGAAAAAAAAATTACAAGAATCGACCCAGAGGATTCAAAGAAATCAGTTAAAATATGCCCTGACGTGACGTTACTTAAAACGGAAGTGGGTTTTGACTTGGATAACAAAATTGCAAAACTCTGCGAATTGAGAAACTCTTTATGTAAGAAACTTTTTTCAGTTGCTTTTAGAATAATATAAGTTTATTTTCCAATTTACCAAATATAAAAATCATTTCTCGTTCTTTTTGTATTATCTCTTTTATATCTGACGTGACGTTACTGACGTTACGTTACTTAAATTTCGTTTGCCAATTTTTTAGTGAAGAAAATTTTTCTAAAATGATTCGACGCAACAAAAAAATCAATTTTAATTGTAGCTAAACTTTTGCGAAAAGAGTGGAATTGCCCAATGACTCTGAGAGCTGTAAATTGAAAAAGGAAAATGCACTGAAAAACTGGCAAAAACGTAAATTTGTACTTTCTAGACACATATATCGCTATCTGTACTTAGGAAAGCTTTAAACTCGTTAATTAAAAATATTTTGCATATTTACTTTTTCTAAATCAAGTTAGATAAAACTTTTAATGAACTTTTAATTTTTCGGTCATGGTAGACTTTTCTGCGGAAATGCCCATATGCAGGTGTAAGGTGAAAACCCGGAAGCTATTCAGTTTTGCCGGAACCAGCATTTCTAGTTATTATCAGGAACGGCAAAAGTTATAACTTATATTATTGAAGTGCACATTTAAAAGTTATTGTTATAGTTTTAAATAATAAGGTTTCCGCACAGTGGAAGTTAGCTTTGCCTTCTCGTTTTTGAAATATGATTTGCGATTTCTAGGCATTTTTAAAAGTCGATTCATCAATTTTCCGGCATCAAACGCCAATCCATCCATTCCAAACTTTTTTCTCAGAATTGGAAGTCAATCTAAATATATATGAACGTGGGATAGAAAAAAAGAGCAATTTATATGTGAGTGTGGAAAAATATTATCTTTTAAATTAAATATATACTACGTTTATGCTTATAAAAATTCATGCTTCTTTGCTCAGCAAAGTATGCAAGCTTTATTTTCTTCAATTATTATTTTTTGAACGAGATTATTTAAAGTCTGTTATGGCAGCATCTTACATAATTCACATTGTGCATTCACTCAGATTGTTGGACCAGTCAAAGGTATATAAAAATAATAAGTGTTAAGGCCACTAACAAATAAATATTTTCCTTAATTATTTGTATTCATAAACATAGCATACTTTGATGAGCAAAATCAATATTTTTTTATTTGTGCATAAACGTAGTAATAGAGATTCACAAAAAAGTACACATTTCAGTGCCAAATATGTGATCATCACATATCCAACACTCACAATAGCCATGTCTGTATGCGTTTTCTATGCTATCTCCTGGCACAGTTTCACTGATCAGTTAACATAGTTAACATAACCTATGTTAAAGATGGTAAATAATGGCGGTTAATTTAAATTTTACGAACTGGCAACAGCGCCATTTTGTACGTCAAATTCCAGAGTCTTTTAACATGCACAGCTGTTATAACAGTGGGCCGTTAGTTAGCAGCTGTAAATTAAATTAAGTCTCGATGACTGGTCTCACTGCAGTTCCAAGTAGGGCGACCCCACATTATAGATAAGTTAGGGCGACCACACTCGATTTTGTAGATAAGTTTGAGCGACCGCAAAATTTGAATTTACATTGGGAATAGAGATAGGCGACGAAAAAAACAATTAAAGCAATAAATTATAGTATTTACAAAAAAGCTGCAATATTTTTGAATATTTCGAGTTAAGATTTATTGTTGCACTTGTTACTTAATAATCGTATTACAACTATATAAATACATTGAACATCTAAAATGTAAAGTTGTGTTTTTTTTTTCATTCATGCTCTGCTATGGATGTGTGTGGGGGGGATAATTATGTATGTTGAGTTAAATTAGTCACTCCATTTTATTTTAACTCCAGTCAACACTTTAGTAACTTTTATGTTTTAGTTATTGTAGTGGGTTTGCCTGGCTATGGCTATTGTTATGCTCTTCTCTATAACTAACCAGAGCTAAGTCTGTTTCTATGGGGTATATTTTTTTTCTTTATGTTTATCTTATAAGAAATTGCAACTTGTTTGAGGGGGGCGAGGGGGACATCATCTGGGACTTAATCCAAAAAGCTAACTACATACATACATACACTAGCCTGCTCTCTCTCTCTCTCTTGCTCTATATACAATAACAAACAAAATGTGTTTTTTTTTTAAGGGGATATAACAAATAAAATGGAAAACAAAAACTCATTGCAAAATTGTACAAAAAAACTAGATTTAAAGTTAAAAGCATTGCCACATTGAAATGTAAAATTGTACATTTACATAGAACCTACAATATTCCCTTCTCTCTTATTTTACAAATTATTGATTTGAAGTGTGTGTGTGTGTCAGTTTGTTTTTTTGCTTAACTGGGACTTCTTTCTTCTTATATATATGTACACTTTTGTTTATATGTATTTATGTACAGCATTTTTAGCGCCGCCGTTTAATAACGACGCCGACGCTGCTACTTTTTCTTCACAGCCGCCTTATGTTGAATCTTCTCCTGCAGTTGCCGTATCAGCTGCTGTATATCATCCACATTGTAGGCATAAATCAGTTTACATTGCTTGGCCTGAATGTTGCCATTGTTGAGATTTTTCAAGGCATGCTGCAAACAGTAGATGTTGCCCTCCTCGGTGCGCACCATCGATATGTATAGATTGGCACGGCAGAGATCGCATTCACTTTCAATGGATTTGTGCGGTGGCTGTTGCTGTTTTTTCGACTTTTGACCCTTTTCAACTTGCACTTTCTCGGTGGATGTGACGCCAGCAGCCTGGAACAAAAAGATGGAGTAATATTAAGCACAATTTAAGAAATTTATATAAATTTTGAGCTTTTAAAAAAACTTCATGAAATTTGCTTCATCGTGAAATCCCCGACGAATCATGTCCAAGTTGAACAGGTTGTTTTCATCTTTATTTTGTCTAATCAAAGAAATAGTACAGACAAAAGGAAACTTTTTGATAAATGCAGTATTTAAGTCATTACGCTTTCATATCTTGATGTTAGCAAAATACTAAGCTTTTGTGAAAACGTGGCAACACCTTGAAAGAGCTTTCGAGCGAGTTGCCAATGCGAGCAGAAAATGTCGGAAATGTTGCCAATATAAGCAGAAATGTACAAAGTTGGATTTTAATTAGTAGATTATTAATGGATGGCATTATATTTGCCTTCAGTGCGGGAGGAAATTTCTACTTCATCATGTTTATAGCTTTTGTTGAACCGGTTTAGGTTTAACTTATTTTCCTCAGAAAAAGAAAAGTATGAACTAATATACTTAAAATAAATGACAAAGTCACGAATACGCAATATATATCAGGGTGTAATTATAAAGGGTGATTTTTTCAGAGTTAAGTTTTTCAGGTTGGCAGCACTGGTTGATAATGGCGTCAAAACGTCATCTGTCAAAATGAAAAGTTTTCAGTATACTCTGCCATTTTTTCATGAAAAGACTTTTAAAAGAGCAACGATTGCAAATTGTTGAAATTTATTATCAAAATTGCTCGGTGAAAAGTGAAACGTCATTTCGTTGCCGTTCTCAGCAATTGGGCAGGTGTTACTCAACCACATGGAAAATTTATCGTGTCGATTTGCGTTTGAAAGCCTATAAAATTCAACTTCTGCAAGAATTGAAGACGAATGGCCTATCGAAAAATTGTGTTCAACTAAATTCGACCTTCCCAATGGACCATTTGAAACGGAGCCGCAGACAACATTTACATAAAGTTATCGATTCCAATAAAAATTTTTTAAATGTATGATGCTAATTGAGAGTTTTATTTGATTTTTAAAAAAAAACTACACTTAGAAAATCACCAATCTTAAGGTAAGGCAGTAAAGGAGAGGCTGTCAAATGTGTAAATGCATATTTATACCCCGCTCGCATGGTGAACTTGTAATGGCTCTTCCCTATAATTTTATACTATGATCACTCAGAAATCAGTCAGTCATTTTCGCTCTTTGAGTACATTCTTGACAATGTCCGTCTTACTCTAACAATATGCGATTGAGTGAGTTTCTAGCAGGGATTAATCCCGAAACGAAAGGTTCTATTTCGGTTTTCGGTTCCGCTACGCTACTCAGATTTTTATTTCGGTATACCGATACGTACCGGTAGAAGTATAATTTTTTTTAATATTAAAATTTTTTTTAATTATTTCAAGATATCCAAAAAATTAATGGATGTTAAAGAACTTAAAAAAATGTTTCTTAGAATCTGCCATTTAAAAAAATGTTATTTTTAAATATTCCGATTTTTAGCCCTATTTAATTTTTGTACGAACAAATTTGCTTCTGCCCACGACGCTTCCAGTGGTATCCGTACACTCAGAAAAAAATCTATAATTAAGGAATTCTCTATTCTAATTTAGCCCAGACAAACTCGACTTAGGGCCATTTCTCATAAAGCAGACAAAAATTTATTAATAATGGTTCGAAAAATCCGCTCTTAAATCTGTCGTATCTCCGTTAAAAATAAAGATCTTTAGCGATTTGGTTAGATTGGAACCCATACTATAAGACTACGGTCCAATATAGCTCATAAAAGGCTGGTAAAAATAAAATCTTCTTTAGCTTTTCCATACATTATAATTTTCGAAATATTAAACCAGAGTTCTTTAAGGGTAAAAGTTGATCAAAATTCAGAATCTTCATTTTTTAAATTTATATCATTTCTTTAACATTCTATATTCATGGGCGGATTTTTTTAAGTCTTAGAAATCCATTACATTTAATTAGAGGAATAAAATTTACCAAAGAAAAGTTTTTCCGCTTTTTAGAAATTTTTTTATATCTTATATATTCTGGATATTCTTTAAGGGCGAATTTCTAAAATGTAAGACTCCTTTCTAAGAGTATATATTGCTATTTTACCAGTTGAAATAAATATATATTTTTTATAATCATAAATTAAAAAATAAGAAACCGAAACAATACCGGTATTAGCGTTTCGGTACGGTTCCGGGTTTTTCGGTTCCTATTATAACGTTTAACTGATTTCGGTTCTCAAAAAAATTGTAATATCGGTTCCGGTTTTGATACCGGTACCTGGCTTTAAACGGTTAATTTCGGTTAACGATTCCGGTTACGGTATTATTCCCAGGTTTCTAGCTAACCCTATTGGGTTCTATTGAAGAAGTGAAGACCTTCGAAGGTCGATTGACGTGGGTCTAAAGCAGATATTCAGACATTCGGAAATTCATACGAGTCGAATGTTTGCCGTTTTGTCGGAGAATAAAATTGCCTCAGTCGAATACCGAGCCTCAGGCTTGCTACACGGTTTTTATGTTTCTACAAACACTTAATTTACACCTATTTATTGTTCTGTCTTTCATTAAAATCGACTTACCCTAAGTTGCTCGCGGGCGGCCGATTCCTTTTCACAGACCTCATTCAGCATGGGCAGCATTTGCTGTAGTGTATCCGAATTGACACGCTGATCATAGCCCAGGGCAAAGAGCAGTTGCTCCAGCGAGAACATGGCCGGCTCGCAGCTCTCATGGATGTCCTAAGAAATTAAAAAAAAAAAAAGGTAAATCCTAGTCTCAATTTCACTTTACCCTACTACTTACCCTAAAATCATCTTTGGCCAGGTCCAGCCAGGACATGGTGGCAAAATAGACGCTCTCCGATACTACATAACCCGTGGCCAGGCTGGAAGTGTAGGCCCGTGGAAAGACCACAATAAACTCGCCCGGCTTCTGTTCGATGCGACACAGGGAAACTCCTCGATCGGTCAGCATATGCGGTGGAACCATAACCGTATCACAGGGCAGCCAAATGGTTTTATTCTGACAATGTGTGGGTATCAGCGAGGTGAGTGCCGCTCGAAAGTTGGCACTCTGATCATCGGGTATGCCATACCACAACTTAGAGGCGCCCGTATGCAGATATTCAATCCAGGACAGGCCATGCGGATCGCGATACCAGCAGCAGGCGGAAAAGAGCATGCCCACATGCAGAGTGGGCACGGTGACACCCATAACGGGACCCAGGGAGCGTAAAACGGAACCGGTATTGTTGGTGAGCACCTTGAGGTTCCAGGGATGACGCGCATAGTTGGAGCCCTTGCCTTTGGGCCCAGGACTGGGAAAACCATAACCCCAGCCGGAGCTATCAATGGAACCCGAATGCACACACACATGACTGTCACGCACGGCCACATGACGCCAGAATTCGGCCTCCACTTCGTTGACCGTGGGATCTGTGCTCTTAAACCACAAGGCCATGGTGTTGCGTGCTATGCGATAGAATTGACTCAATGGCATGCTGCGTCCCTTGACTATGCACTCCATGGACACACCATCGATTTCCTCCTCCGACTCTTCATCCTCATCGCTGCTCAAATCATCCTCCTCATTGGATACACTTTCAGTGTTGACAAAACGATCTGCATTGCGACGCGCTCTGGCCTCCCGTTTGGCCCAATCCGCTTCGACCTCATCGAAAAGTTTTTGCCTTTCTGCAGGCGACAGGGTATCATAGGGCAACAGGTACTTGCAATAGATGTCATCCAATTTGGTCACACGATCTTGTGCCAACTTGGGTATACACATATCCTCCGCCACACGTGTCCATTTCTTCTTTTCAATCACCTCCTTAAGACCGCCCAGCTCTTGTACCGTGTGATAAAGTCGTGGCAAATCCACCTCCATGCCGCCTATCCAGGGTGGATGATTCATGACAATGCTTTGGGTGGCCAAATATTTCTTAATGGCACTCAACTCTTTGGCACTGGGACCCCAGCGATGCAACATCTTGTGCACATACTGATTATAGGCCGTAAATCTCATTTCATCCGAAATGCGACATTCGGGTTTAAAGCTGGCGGGTGGAATGATTTTACATATACCAAAACGTGCGGCTATGGGTGTAATCCTTTCTATAAATTCGATGGGATCAGCAAATTCCTTTTCGGTGGGACGAAAAATGGGTGCCTCCACCATTTGGGTGGGATCATCGTGACGTGGAAAGGCGGTATTATTGGCCATTTTAATGGGTGTATCATCTTTATATTTTTTGGCTATGGCTGCAGCGGTGGAGCTGGTCTGGGCGGCTGTGCGAGATTTAATGGAGCCGGAGAAGAGTGAGGAATTGGAATTGACACGCACCAGGCTGGAGGAGGCGGCGGCGGCGGCTGCAGCGGCGGCAGCTGCAGCTGAGGTGCTGGCCTTGGGCAGACTCTTCGAAGAGGCAGCCTCATTATTGCTGGCTGCATGTAGCAAACTCTTGACCAGCTCATTGGTATTTAGGTTTTCTGGTAAAGGCTTTGAATTGGTATCCATTTGTGCTTTGGTTACTAGAGTGGCCTGCATGACCACCTTTTGATTGGGTCCATCGGGTCCCTCACGTCCCAGTTTGACGGCCACACCTTGTATGCCACTTTCACCGGAGAGACCCACACCTGCTCCCTGCAGGGGTATATAAAAGGTGGCACCCTCATTATCTGAATCTGCTCCTGCTGCTGCTCCACCCGTCACACTGGCTGGCTTGCTGGGCTTGGCCGAAGCTGAAGCTGGAGCTGTTAGCTGTTTTTTCTGAGCTCTGCCCGTTGTAGCTGCCTTGGTTTTGCCTTCTATTTTACAATTCTCGGTGGGACTGAGCGTTAGTTGTACCGCAGTGGCTGCAGCTGCGGCCGCTGCTCGTTTTTTGGTGGGCGAACGTTCACTTAAAGCTTGAGGCACTGCTGCCGGCGTTGGCGGTGCTAGAGCTGCTAGACGACGTGTGGCTGTTGAGGTTTCCTCTTCTTTGCCAAAATTGAAAACCGAATCCTGGCCTGCTTTGGTTTTAGTAGGGTTTAAGGCGGGCGGCACGGCAGAGGGTTTAGGCTCTGCAGCGGGCTGTGGTACAGGCTTTTGTCCTGCCTTGGCTTGGTTATACACCGGCGTGCGTTTGGTTGCGGGTGCTGGTGCTGCTGCTGCTGCTGCGGGCGTTGTTTTCTTAACTTTTTCATTTTTCTTTTGGCTTACTGCAGGCGGCGGTGGCGGCGTGGGTGGCGTTACCTTTTTCTCCTTTAGTTTCTTTTCCTCTACAACCTTTTGGCTTAGATTTACGGCCTCACATTCTTTGCTGCTTTCATTCAGCTCCGTTTCCTTGCGATTGGGTGGGGTAACCAGCACGGGTGTGGCTTTTAGAGAGGGACCCTTGGCCGACCAGGCACTCTCACTTTTACCCAGCTCTCCACGTGTATTTTTGGAAGAGGAACTAAAACTGGCACTCAACTCCTTGTCTTCCCTTGTGGCCGGCGGCGTGGTGGATTGTTGTGGACGCATACTCTCATCAAAATCATCATCCAAATCATCTTGTATTTCATCTGGATTTGAGGAGCATTCTATTAACCATTTTTGTATTTGTTCATGGGTCATATTCACTTTGGCCTTGCGTCGCTCTTTGCTGGACAATTGATCACCAAAATAACCACCTTCGGTGGGCACCACTGGACCCAATACGGGTTTGTGTATGGAACCACATTTACCCAAAGTGCATTTGGTATTATCGGGTCCCGAACTTTGGGCTAAACTAACGCTGGCTATGCCAAAGATTTTACCCGATTCCTCTTTGCTGGGCATAAGATTGGCCTGAGCCAATATGCTGCCTATTTCATCTTTAAGTGGATCCGATCCTGCAGGATTACTATTACTGTGGGCGGGAGGCGGTGTTGCTGCTGCTGCTGCGGCGGAAGTGGAGGCCACTGGATTTGGAGGCGATACGGCGGCAGGGGCAGCCAGTTGACTCTTGCTGTTATTGTTACTATTACTGTTGGGTGTGCTTAGAAACTTTACCGCCGGCGGCTGAGCGGGACTGGGAAAGTTACTCGATGTGGGCGTGGCACGTGGCAAGGGGCTTCTCTCATATTTGGGTGTCAAAAAGTTGGGATTTATTTTGGGACACTGATAGGCTTCTATGGGTGGTGGATAGGTGGTGGGCGGTGTTTGATATTTCAGGGGAGATTTACCCGCTGCTCCGCCACCAAATTGATGTGAAGGCGTGGGCGGTGGACGCACATAACCCGAGTGACTGTAATGCGGTGAAGCTTGCGGCAAATATGAAGAAGTTTTGTTATAACCCGCACCACCAGCACCACCAGCACTTGATCCAGGCAATGAATAAGTGGCGGGTACATTGAGTATCTTGGATTGGGGTACCGGAGATTTCTTTTCCAAAGTTTTTAATGTATTATAGCTGGGTGGTGATAGGGAATTGCTGGGTAAGGGTAAAGCTGTTACAAAACTTGCCGTAGATTTGGCCGTCAAAGGTAGCATGGTCAATTGGGTGGTGGTGGTTGTGGTGGTTGTAACAGCAGGCGCTGCCGTCGTTTTGTTTGTAGGTATGGTTGCTACTTTGGCTGGACTGGGGCTACTGCTGGGCTTGGCCGTTAGCGTAGCTCCTCCTGCTGGCACTTTAATGGCCAGTGGTTCATCATCCGAGTCGCTAAAACTTTTTTCCAATTTACGTTTGGTTTCATTTAGTTCCTCATTGATTAGAAAGTCTTCCTCCTCATCGGAATCAACTTTGGTATGTTCGGACTTGGCTTTGGGTTTGGCTTGTTCGCTCATTTTGGCCAAAGAGCCTTTTTTAACCAGCATGCCTTCGATTTGAGGTGCTGGAGGAGGAGGAGGAGCTGCAGCTGCTGTTGCAGCTTTGCCCTGTTTGGGTGGACGTCCACGTCTTACAGGCGGAGGTGAAGCTGCTGCCGGTTTCTCTTCCTGCGTTGGTTCAGGCTCTGTCGTTGGTTTCGGCGGCTCTGGCTTTTCCGCTGCCTTATTTTTGATATCATTTTCCATTTTTTGCATTTCCTTGACATTGGGTATATCGGGAAAGCTGCTAAGCGAGAGATCATCTTCCTCATCATCGGCTAGTTGTAGTTTATGGCCTATAATGCCCATATAAATGGCTGCCGCTTCCTTAGTTTTACGTGAGGGACGCTGGGATACCACAGTGGCTGCCTCCACTTCCTTGCCTTTCACAGATTTATTGCGTGGCTGGCGTGCAGGAGGCGCTGTGGCAGGTTTTTTGGGTGAGGGCGGTTTTAATTCCTGTTCATCGGCTGGATTATCCTCGGCCTTCTTTTTTTTCTTCTTGTCCACCAACACCAGAGGCTCTTTTAACTCCTCCTTCTGCTCCTTTTCCTCCTCCTTTTCCTTTTCTAATTTTATTTGCTTTTTATTAGCTGATTTGCGTCCTCTGGCTGGGATGGTAGCCGCCGCTGTGCCTTTTTTGGAGTTACCCTTCTTGAGCTTAATAGTCTTGGCCAGTGGCTGTTCATCATCGGAACTGAAATCGAAAACATTTATGCTTTTTTTACCCTTGGCGGTGGCATGTGGTGTGCCACCATTTTCCATTTGCTGTTTGGCATCTTTGGCATAAATACTGGAATTTGTTTTCTCTTTAGTTTCCTTTAATGGCTTGACAGCCGTTGGCTCCGTCTTGGGTTCTTCCTCTAACTCAACTTCCTCCTTTATTTCCAGGGGCGGCGGTGGCACCTTGACAGGCTCAAAAAAAGCACGCTGACGTGTCATGCGACCCGAGGATTCGGGTGAGGGTATAAATATGGGTGATTCTTTTTGACGCAAACGCTTGACAGGAGCTGGTGCTTTCTCTGCTTTGGCTACAGCTTGGGGTCTGCCGCGTTTGACAGGCGGCGCCTCGGCTTTGACCTGATTAATCTCACCATTGCGGGAGGTGGCTGAAAAGTACTCCTCTTCTTCTTCAGCATCCTCTACTACATCCTCCTCAGTGTCACCGTCTTCTATTACAGGTTTACTTTCCTTGGTGAGTGAACGATTGGAGCGCCTTTTGGTATCACTTGTAGTATTGCACTTAACAACGCGTCCGCCACGTCGATTACCCTCGGTGATGACCTCGGCACGCTTACGCACAGCTCCAGGTAGATGAGCTGCCAGCGGAGGTGGTGTAGGAGTTGAGGCTGGCTTGACTATGGGATTATCACTTGCAGCTGCAGGCTTATCAGCCGCTGGCTCCGCCTCCTCCTCTAGCTTGGTATTAGCCACAGCCTCCTCAACGCCTGCCTTGGCAGCGGGTCGTCCCCTTTTCTTTTTATTCGCTGCCGTTGAACGGCTATTGGTTTTCTTATTACTGCTGCTGCTGGTGGTGGCTTCCGTTTCTTTGGCTTTGCCTTGATTAAGATAATCCAAATGGGCTGGCAATGCGGATGTACCACGAAAACATATAAATGTTAGAAAATCCTGCGGTTTGGGACACTTGTTGGGTAAAATCTCTATGGGCGGCTGTTGGCTTTCGGCATTGGAAGTGCTAGGACCACTGCCAGCAGCAGCAGCAGCGGCGGCGGCGGCAGCAGCAGCAGCGACCGCAATACTCGATGAACTGCTGGGAGCACTCTGGCCTTGTGCAAATTTACGCTGTGCCTGGACCTTAGTTCTGTAAAGAGAAAAATCCAGGTGTGAGTGACTTTTAATTGGGGGAAAATGCAATTTGATACAAATTAGAAGAGCAAATATTAATTTTGAGTTTAAATCAGGAGCAGCAGGCAACAAAGCATTGAATTACATGCGCACACACCACCAATACATACAAACATACATACACATAGACGATGCAACATGCCACACAGTAGACTCGCCATTAAAGGGAACAATGGAAGCATTTAATTTTACTTTTTGCAACAAAATTGATTTGTTGTTTTAAAAAAAAACTGCGTCAAATTAAAAAATTTAACCCACACCCTAACTTCAAGAAACCCTCAAAAGAATATTCTTAATTTTAAAGAGCATTCGGGATTAGTCCCAGAATTTTTTGAGACTTTTCTCCTACAAAGATTTGCATTTCGATCTAAAATTTAAAGACTTTAAAGTTTAATCCAATTGATGAAAGTTAAGCGAATTAAACCCGACTGCTAAAGAAAGCCAAGTAGATTTGATTCGTGCATTTTCTTCCACCATAATAATATGGAACTCTTTCTTGTCATTTCACTTAAAAAGTCAGCTCGAAACTCAATCGTTAATACAAAAATCTTTAGAGATTTCCTAGACACCCCTGATTAACTCTAACATTATCCATGAATATTGGTCGCGTTCAGCAGAGACACTGAACACTGATCAGCTTAATAAAACTACTCGTGTTATTTTGCATACTTTTAGGCGATCTTCTTAAATTGACATTTTTAAAACCCTATGTAAATATTATACTAAACACAAGAGGATTAGTAGGCAACGCAAATAACCAAGAAATATATCATTGATCATGGAGCAAGATCTTCTGCTGAACAGAGCCATTGATTTAGAAGACCCTTAAGGAGCTCCATTTAATTTTAGAATACTCAAAAACCATTTTCGAAATCCTTAAGAGCAGCCAAAAAGAAATTTAAGGTGCACTTGCAACTTGTACTCGTCCAATAAAAAAGGGTATATAAAGCTCGTGTAAATAAAGGAATCATTGGGCCCATTCAGAAGATAATTCCGATTTGCGATTGCTGAAGAGTCTCCGCTTAATGGCATTGATTGCAGAGTTTAAGGGATCTTGTGGCTTTAGTTGGGGGCTGAACACATTCGGAAGGAAGCAAACAATTTTTTAGTCGCTGACCAGCGTTCAATGAAGTAAGTCACAGACCCAGTTCAAAGCACACCAATACACTCTCTCTATTTTGCCTAACTCTTTGTGGACAAACATTGCTTTAGTTGTTTTTATCAAAAAATAAACACGCTAATGAAATTCATATTAAGGTATTATAATATTTATAATTATAAATAGTCGGTCATACTGAATACATTATTATAAATGCCTTAAACAGAGGTGATCTGATTCAGCAATCGGTTATCCTATCATACTATTTGTTCGATTTCTTTTCTGTTCTTTAACTTTCGTTATCAGGTCTAGTAACCGGGCATATTTTTGTCACCTTCCGTGTATAGAGTCAAACAGTTTAAGTTCGAAATGCAACCGTTCATACGAAAATCACTAGAGATTTCCGGGACACCCCCGATTAAGCATATTTCGAAGTCGGTCAGCCTTTTTTCCCAATGGACCAAACCAACTTTTTCTAAAGTATTTGGGCCCGCTTTTAAAAAGATCGGATAATAAAAAGTGGAGATATACAATTATTACATATGTTAAAATTAACATTTTCTGATTTAATAAAATCAGAGACCAGGTCATGCTATAGCTACCACTAGCCGAGCGCATTCTTTTTTTTTTGTGGCTATGTGAATCGGTGAGCACAGAAAAACGTAATTTAGCAAGTGAGTCGGAAGTCTACTCGATTACAAATTAGTTTCCGTCGGTTAATACAATTTCTAGTATTTCCAAGATAAAGATAACTTCCATCCTTTCAATATCGTTATGTTTTTAAAACTTTGATTAACGACGCAGATTTCAAAGAAATCTTGAAATTTCGAAAGGGTAATTCCCCAACCCGGCCGCAATGGTCGTTTTTCCTATAACTATTTCCTCAAGTGATTGCCAGTCAAAAACTTTGGTTTTCTATCTTTCCAGCAAAGCTCCCCAAATAAAAACTTCGACCTTAAATATTTAATGATTAAGTTAACTATATAGAAATTGCCTTTAAAATCAAGCCCCTGTTAAAACTACCAATTGGTAACTAGAAATTAAGTTTAGTTAAAAGAAACTGTAAAAAAAAATTGCTTGCAATTGTCAGGTAGATCAATATAGCCAGTGTCCACTATAAAGCTGCAGGCTCCCCCTAAATATGAATGCGAAACACCCCTTCAGCCATCACAACAACAACAACAACAACATCGCCACGACACGACGTTGACGTTTGCTTATACAACTGAGCTCCCCCTCCCACCCATTCTGCTGCCCGCACCCACACCCCCGCACACATTTACTCCAGAGCAAAGCGACGTCGACGTCATCTCTATTGAATTACACATACGTATTTACGTACACACATATATTTATGATCAACAACAAGCACAACAAGCAACATATGTATGTATGTATGTGGGATGGTATTGGGACAGTTAGTCTCACCTCTTGGGCATTTCGGGTGATGACTCCACGGCCGCTGACGCTGTGGCCGCCGCTGCAGCAGCAGCAGCCAATGCTGGCGGAGGAGTCTCCGTCTCCTTGCGGCGACGCTTGTTGTCTTTGGAGACGACCATTTTTCTTGCTGCTGCGAATTTTTTCGCGCCTCTTTCTCACACTCTTCGCGCGCCTTTTGGGGGATCCGTATGCGGATTTTGGATTAATTTATGGACGCGTTCTAAAAACTTTAGTCTCTGCAGTCACTCATTTACATAAACGCAATTGCCAATTTTTTTTCCGTATATATATGTATTTATACGTACATACATACATATGTATGTACATATATATATGTATATCTACAGCAAACAGTGATTTTTTTGTTGGTGCCTTCGCAGCACCAGCAGCACGCAATTGATATCGTATTTTCGCTTCATTATTTCAACACAAAATGTACACTTAAATGGCGATTATTGTCTCGGTGATGTAATTGTTATTAACAATTACATTTTTTTTTACATTTTCACTGGAGATTCGCTTTGCACATAGTTTTTTTCATTTGCTCTCTTCCTCTTCCACCGCTTTGCTTTTGTGTCATGGCGGATTAGAGATGGCGCTTAGATGTGTATATCGATAGGTTGTCGATAACATCACACACACACACATACATTTCGATTGGCTGCTAGTTCAATCCACTAGTTCAATCCATTGTGCTAGTTCAATCCAACTGGTTCAATCCATTGTGCTAGTGCAATCCAACTAGTTCAATCCATTTGTGCAAGTTCAATCCAACTGGTTTCAATCCATTGTGCTAGTTCAATCCAACTAGTTCAATCCAAATGGCTTAGTGATGTGACGATAGTTTTTTCATTTGCTCTCTTCTTCTTCCACCGCTTTGATTTTGTGTTATGGCGGATTAGAGATGGCGCTTATATGTGTATATCGATATGTTATCGATAGCTGTGAGTACTTGAACGAGTACATGGATATCGATACCCAAGCGAATGCGGTCACACTGTGAGTCGACAACATTTAAGTTTTGTGGTTAAATCACAGAATTAAAGACAAAACAACTGGCGTACAAGCATTATGGGCGAAGGAGCTGGCAATTGGTGTCTTATTGAAAGCGATCCGGGTGTGTTCACGGAGCTGATACGCGAGTTTGGTAAGTGGCGCGCTTTCGTATGACCGGTGACGCTGACGCTGGCATCGGCAGAGAGTCGGAGCTTAATAAAAAATGCATGAATAATCTGTTTTTTTCTGTTGCCAGGCTGTGATGGCGCCCAGGTGGAGGAGATCTGGAGTCTGGACAGTGAATCGTTCAAGAATCTGGAACCCATACACGGTCTGATATTCCTCTTCAAATGGGTACAGGAGGATGAGCCCGCCGGCAAAGTGGTCCTGGACAAGGACAACATCTTCTTTGCCAAGCAGGTAATCAACAATGCCTGCGCCACCCAGGCCATACTTAGTCTGCTGATGAATCTGGAGCATGAGGATATTAAACTGGGCGACACGCTGACCCAGTTCAAGGAGTTCTGCCAATGCTTCGATCCCTATAACAAGGGTCTGACCCTGAGCAATGCCTCCCAGATACGCACCGTACACAATTCGTTTGCCCGGCAGACGCTTTTCGAGTTGGATATGAAAAATCAGAACAAGGACGAGGATGTCTATCATTTTGTGGGCTACATGCCCATCGGTGGACGTCTCTATGAGCTGGATGGCCTGCGTGAGGGACCCATTGATCTGGGCGAAATTAAGCCCGAACAGAATTGGATTGATGTGGTGCGTCCGATCATAGAGAAGCGCATGCAACGCTATAGTGATGGTGAAATCCACTTCAATTTGATGGCCTTGATCTCGGATCGTCAGCGTTTCTATGAACAGCAAATAGACAAACTTCTTAATCCCGCTGCCAATGCCATGGACACAGAAGAGGATCGTCAGACTGAAATCCAGAGCTTGCGCTCGTACATACAATACGAAGTGGAGAAGAAGAAACGCTACAAAGTGGAGAATGTCAGACGCAAACACAATTATTTGCCCTTCATTGTGGAGCTACTGAAAATGCTGGGCGAAACGGGCCAACTGATGCCCATCTATGAGAAGGCCAAACAAAGGGCGCTGGAACGTGAGCAGGCGCAACGGAAAAAGGAATCCAACTGAAGCAATTCCACATGAAATGAAAGCAAAAAAACGTATACATATATATCGCTCTAGTTAGGAGAAACTGCCTTGTATTGTACTTTACTTTTTTTACTCTGCCAGTTAATCTATAAATCGTATCAACGTATCCATTTTCGCGCGTGTTACACTAAATATCTAGTGAGAAATTTAAATTAGAAAGCAAAACAAATAAAGATTTCCCTGCTCCCCCCCTCCATTCATATATAAACACACATTGCCACACACTAAGAGAATGAAAAGAATGCATTTTGGCTCGTATATATAATATATTTTTTTGGTTTGGTATATATAATCATTTACAATTGCTATTTGATTTTGTTGTCCACATTTTTTTGAATTTTATGCTGGTTTTTTTTTTGTTTGTTTGATTTGCTTTGCTTATACCCTTGCAGCGGGATAATACACTTTGTTTTCTTACAGTGTACCATGGATGTCTTTAGAGATGGAGCATATGTTTCAGCTCTATACCAGTCAAAAGTTGAACCAAACTTTTTAAGTTATAGACTTCCCGAACCCAATTTCTGCTGAATGAAAAAAGCCTCCTTTAAAAAGGTAAATATATTTGTCCACAATTATAACGTCTAAATTATTTTGAAGTTTGGGATCGGATTCTGTGACCTGACATAAAGCCCATATCGTAATAAATCGAAGTCAATTTAAAAATCTCACTCAGATTTGATATGGGCTTCAAGTCCACATTAGATCGAATTTAAGGCGCATAAGGATATTTGAATTCATTAGGCTGAGTTCACACTGTTCGACGCATGAGACATGATAATCTAGTAGGCCCTTATATTGTCTTGTTTTCATTGAGAATAATTTGTTATTTGACAATTAAAACAATACAACATGAAGGCTAACTAGATTGTCATGTCTCATGCGTCGAACAGTGTGAACCCAGCCTTATCAGTACACAGCTAAAATGTGAAAAAAGAATTCTGATCAAAAAATTAAAAAAAAAATTGATTTGCGCACTTAAAACATCAAAATTAATGGTTCAAATTTCGGAAGCCAGACGTCAAAAAGTGATAAAATCGTCAAAGAAGACAAGTAAAGTCTAGGAAATGGTGGTATCAGGGTGGCGCAGACCAGTATGAGCTCTTGGCATCCAATAAAATCATTACCGGGCAGTTCTACCTAAAATAATTGGCGCCTTTGAGCCATGCATATGGCATGAATCGTCCTTCAAAACCAACTACAAATTTTTAAAATTTCGAGAAAATAAAATAAATATTTTCAAGATATTGCTCCTTCAGACCAGCACTTTCTTTCATTGGTGAATCACTTTAAAAGAAAAGCAGATTAATCAATGCGGATTCTTATACTGCCAGAAAGATAGATGGACATTACATTAAATAAGAAAAGTGTTACCATTATTTTACAATAAAGCCTCAAATTACTATAACAAAAAAGTATCGTATTTCCAAGAGTACAACCTATATGTGCATACACCAAATTCTGTTTTTACACAGTCTTTTTTACACGGTTTTGATTTAACACGGTCTTAAAAAAATGAATATTAATGATACTTTTACTTTAAAAAAAAGAATTGTCTTTTGATTTTAAGTAATAAACTGTGCATTAATGCATTAATGAATCTTATAACATTTTTTTTTTTAATGTTGGAGGATTTGAAACCAAACCCTTTTTTCTATGTCTATTTTTACACGGTCTATTTTGAAAGGTATCTACCGTGTAAAAACAGTATTAGATCTACATTTATTTTGAAATGGAATATGGTCCGTTATATGTAAAACAAATTTTCTTCGCCGTTAATCTTACCGGTCTTTTTTCATGTAGTCCATTAATGATCATTTCATTTACGGTTTCACAAATATTTTCGGTCTATCTAAAATTTTTGTATAATACCGCCATCTATGGTCATATAATTCACATTTTTATAAGTCAACAGAAATTTTTTTAATTTCTTCATGTTGGTTTTTTTTTTGATTTTATAGTCTGCGGTTTTGTTATATTGAATACGAACTTAACGCCCATGAGCTTTATGTCCGTACATAAGGACCAGTAAAGTTCTGAGTGATCTATTGAAAATTTGTGATCGAAATTTTTTATATGGAATTTAAGTCATGGCACCATTAGAATCATCATTTAGACAATATATGCATATAGAAAATTATATTTTAACATATTTGGGTTTACGACTTCCAAAATGTTTGAAGTAAAGAAGAAGAGTAGTGTCGCGTGAAACGAATTGAAATGCCTCTATCAGGCAGGATTGGGATGCTGATTACGAAAATTGTAATCAAAGTTTGCGCTAAATAAATTTACTGTATTTACTGTTTTTGCATATTTCTCAGAAGCAGTATTGAAAATGTTACGCAGTTAAAAATTGTTTATTTTTTTAATTTTGCTTCAGCTCTTCAAATGGAAGCCTTCTTTCACAAAACACAAAACCCGACTCCTCTGCTTTGCTCCGTCCTGTTTCTTGTTGGAGCAGGGAGCAAATCACAAGCGAGCATTTATCTCAATGCTTTAAAACCGGAAAACCCCGTTAAAATATTTGCTTTTTGCATATATCTCAAAAGATGTTAAATTAATCAAAATAAGCTTTAGGCAAAAATTAAAGATCTTGAGGAAATGCATATTTTAAACTTGATAATTTTGTTTTTCGTAAAAGTAATAGTTTTTGGGAAAAAGACCGAAAAGGAAAATGTACATTATTTGTAATTTTTTTATTTAATATCGGAGGTAGGACCTTTTTGGAAATTTATCCGATATTATAGTTAATTTTTGCATGATCTATTTACTTTATAGCAAAGTGAGTAAAAACTTTATAAAAATTAATGATGCAGTTCGATTCCTATGATCCGAAATAAAGGGAATCCGTTGAGTTTGGTCATGTTTTTTCTTCCACTTGCACAGTAAAATATAAGTACCTTATTTGCCGTCTTAGTAAACCACGTGTGTTTCTAGGTAGAATCAAAATATTTGCAAACCTTCAAAATTCGGGGATTCGAACCCGTAAGGAATCTATGGGTTGGGTTTGCGGACAAGTTTCTGGAACCCCGGTTTATTTAAACAAAAAAATAGTTCGTTTTTCCACTTATTTATACGTTTCAATTGGTTTTAAGAAAATTAAATTTATATTCTTTTGTGAACTTATTAGAAAAAGTATTATTATTTTTTGTAGTTAAATTAATTTAATTAATCCAGATTTCAGAGTCATTCCTTTTAAATAAACGCAGTTTTTCGCCCTTCATCGACTTATTTGATTTGAATTTTTCATGTCTTATGTGACAATACGGACAAATTCTTCCGGGAAAAATATATATTGTTAAAAAGGTGTGATCTTGTTTTCAAATCAATGGATCGTAATTGGAAATAGGTCTGATTTCTTAGAAACGATAAAAGTATTTGTTAATAACATTTTATCACTAAAACAGTCGAGTGAAGATAAATTATTGGTTATTAAAAACGGCAATATTTACCCATACCAATTCCGCTAGATTTAAGCGAAATCGAAAACTGGAAAAGGTCTAATTGTTGCTTTAAAGAGTTCAAATGGATGATTTTGATTATAAAAGCGAATAAATAATGCTTTACAGCAGGTTCAGTAGGTCATTCATTCTGAAGTTGGGTAAATAACTTCAATTGGTCTGACTATCCGATAAGCTTGTCACTTGGGCAAATCGTACCCAGCTAGATTTCATCCTACTACATTTTTTATTTATTTTATCTAGCGGACAAAAGCTTAACTTATTTAAAGTATTTTCAGTTCTTTGCTGCAAGGGTATATAATCTTCGTCAATCCGAAGTTTTTTGTTTTTTTTCCTTGTTGTGTTTTCACTTTTTTAAATTTTTCTTTTGCTTTTTTTTGTATATATATTGTATATAGGAATATTTAGTTTGTTTGTCTGATGTTGTTGTTTATATAGAGCTTAAAAATTTGTCTCTTTGCTTATAAACTAGATTTCTATATTTCTACTTTTATCATATTGTATAATATGCGTATGTTTAGGGAACTTTCTTCTTTATTTGGGAGGTCTTTGATTTAGTTAAGTTGTTTTACTATCCTTTTTTTTTTTTGGTGTTTTGCTCTTAGAGTCTAAGTATAATGATGCTGGGCTGTTGGCTTGCTTGCTTGGAGGAGGGCAAAAACAGTTGAGAATTGTTGTTGATTTTTGTTTAGAAACCGAAGGATCTAGCCAAGCGCTACAGAAAATATATATATATATATATGTGTGTGTGTGTGTGTGTATTTAATTAGCTTTATATATACTATATGTATATGGTGTATATGGTTACGATGCATATAAATATGTATGTATGTGTGTATTGTTGTGGGTGACTTATAACTACTTTCTGGGTTTTTTTTTTCTTGCTGCTGGAGTGTTTTGCTAAATTGAATTTCATTCTCTCATTTCTATTTATTTAACATTTAGGCTAATTTTTACTAATGTCTGGTAGGGGGAAGGGGGGATTTTAGCACTTAGTTTTCCATAATAATTTTTTTCTTTTGCATAATTTTGCTTAACAATTTTCTTGCTTTTGAAGACACAACAGTTACTGGTCCAGTTCCAGGAAGAATATATGTATTTATATATATGTATGTGCTTGTGTTTGTATGTGTTTTTGCCATTTACAGTTTATTCAAATACTTGTTGTAGTTGCTTTTACCGTTGCGGTGCATAACTGTACTGCAAGCTCGTATGCGCTAATTCATTGCATACTTCGCTGCGCTGCGCTGTTGCCGCATTGAGTGCGGCAAAGGCATGAAGTGGGCGTGTTGTATTGGCCAGTGGATGCTGTTGTTGCTGCTGCTGTGGATGATGTTGCGGATGTGGATGCTGTGCTGCCTCATAGGCGGTTAGATCAATGCTAGGAGCTGAGAAGAAGAAAAATGGTAGGAATTCATTTCAGAAAAGTCACAATACTCAACAATGCCCACAAAACATTAATCATCCATTACATTAACCATGTAGCTCAGTTAACAGCGCTTTAACAGTATGTTAGTTAAGTTAGCGAGCAAAATTATCATTCATTATATAATTTAACTGTTAATTAAAGTTGGGTCAAAAAATTTGTATATTGTTCTAGGTCTAATACTCGAATTGCACGATTTTGACATTAAAAAAAATCCGAACCAAAAATATCTGAATAAGGGTATACTAAATTCATGTAATCGTATAGAAGGAATTATTTCCGCCAGGGCTGCAAACCGGGTTTCAACCGAACCCGAAATTCCGGATTTTTTTTTACTGTGAACCGAACCTTGAACCGAACCTCTTTTGAAAAAATAGCTGAACCTGAACCTGTTCTGTACCAAAACTTTAGGTTCGGTTCAAAAAAAAATTACAATTCTTTGTTAAGCGTGAATTTTATTGATAAAAAAAGTAGCATAGACCAAAAATTGATTGATGAAATAATACTTCTAAAATTTAACTAAAATTAATTGAACTCGTATGTTCGAGTAAACAAAAATTCAGAAAATCTGTAATTTTTTGTATATTTTTAACAATTTAATTGCTCTTGCTTAAAAATTTGTAAAAACGAACCAAGGTTCGAACCAAAACGTTATCACAAAAACTTTGAACCTTTTATTTCTGAACCTTAACCATTCGTAAATTTTGGTTCGAACCCGCGAACCGGACCTTCGAAATATTGATTTGGGTTTGCAGCCCTGATTTCAGCCCTATAAACACCTAGATCTTTTAGTGTAGACTCTTATTGTCTGCACGCATATCAAGTTTGTTTTCCATTTTTGCCACGTCCCTTCACGCCCCCGCAACATGAGTAACTCCTAAAATTTTATAGTTTATCAGGCTTTCTTTTTGCATTTATATGTAAATATAGTTTTTATGTTAACACTAACATTTGATGTTAATAATAACATTTTCTAATGTATTAAACGATTTTTAATTTTTTTTTCTGAGTAATTGGTATATAGAAGTCGAGCAGGACCGACTTTAACTTACGTTTGAGTCTACAAATGTGTCACAGTGTAACAGATGCTTTTAATATTAAATCTATACATATGGGGGCATGTTATAACGACCGGTTAATGATCAATGATTAACCAAGCTTCGCTCGGTGGTCGTTATTCAACCAGCAATGTTACTTTTGTTGACACGCTTGATTACTTTTCAATGGGAATTGTACATTTTTGGAATATCGGTCGTCATATCACAGGGGGTTTTTACATGCACCCACACATATATATAAAAGTGAAAGTAAGTTAGTTCCGTAAAGGCATCAAAACCACTGAACCAATCTTAATGAAATGTGTCGTAAGTCTGTGAACCGGTTCGATAGCGGTTTAAAGTGGTTTATTCCGGTTCAAAAGTCGTTCAGAGCTGAAACCAATAAACCTATCTTCATTGAATTTGCACAGTATGTTCATGACAATCAGGTAAAATCACGGAATTAGACCGAATCGAATTTCGGTTTCGTTTCTGGTACGTACCAAAACTAATGATTCGGTAAAAAAGGTTCTGTTTAGGTTCTAGTTTATTTCGGTATTCGGTACCGTATCGGTGCCTTGGTTTTTATTTCGGTATACCGGTACGTACCGGAATGTACCGGTATAATTTTAAAATCCTTTAATCCGAAGATATATAAGAACGGGTAGCCAGAAGAAAAAGAAGGAAAATTAATCATAATAAACTTTACCCTATAAAAAATGTCCTAATAATACTTATGTAACTGGAAGAGCATATCTGATGGAATGTAAAATACACTGTTTTCCGATAACGTTACCGATCACAATTTAACCCTGCTGTTAGGTTAAGCCCATTTGCTCCAATTATTTATCGTTTCCTTTGTAAATGCAAAAATTAACTATAAATTAATAGTATTTGAAAACTATTGAACCAATATTTGGAACTTATTGAAAGAAATAAGATGAAATTGTTATTTTTATTCCCTGATATTTAAATCCCTGATTGAAGCAATAAAACTGAAATAAATAAAAAAACTCAGGATCGAAACTGTAATGGTACAATGTTTCGGTTCTTTTCGGTCATTTCGGTTCCAAAAATAAAGTTTTCAAAATACCGGTTCTCAAAAAATAAATAATACAGGTTCCGGTAACGGTTCTGGTTCTGAGTTTCAATCGATTCTTTTCGGTATACGGTTCCGGTTCGGGTTCTGGTTTGACACCCTGCCCACTACCAACAAAACATGATCTAATGTTTTTACCTGCCGCATGCAAGCGATTATAAAGATTCTTGCGTTTCTTCTTCAATAGTGTATCCAAATTGTAGCTCTCCAGTCCAGCTCTGCAAAAGAAATAAAGTTTGCATGTATTATCACTTTCGCTCTCCCCGTATTTCCCAGTATTTACTTTTCCGTTCTGCCGGGACTCAATAGATCTTTGAATGCCACATATATTTTGTTTAGTGTCAAATTGGATAGCCCCTGGCCCAAATATCGTACAAATTTAAGTTGTTCACATTTGGATAAAGCGCTCTCGTGGAAGTCCAAAAAGGGTCGATGATCGGATATCTGATATTCCTGTACCCAAAAGAAACGAAAAGAAAGCGGTTAGCTCAAGGTTCTGCTCTCCATCAAATGGGCAAGAGTTTTGTTCTAAGTGCTCTCTATAAGGATGAGGGTATGGAATTTTTTTGTAAAATCGATTTGATAGCCAATTTTCGACTAGAACAAAGCTCCGCTGGCCTACACTTAAAGGGGATTCCCGTGTTTCGATTTCACTTCGGTCGATCCACTTTTGCTCACATTGCAAAACTTGATGAAGTTCTCGACGAGTATGTACTTTTCATAATTGCTCAGACATTGCTGGCCACTACTCTGAATACCGAACTGTTTCAATAACTCCTGCTTCTTGGGCGGCAGCCGGCTAATGTGTGTGCAAACCCCATCCTCGATGCGATGAATCTCATGGACATCGAAATTCTCATAGATAATCAATTGCTCGAGGGCACGTGGCGGTGGACCTAGATGGGGCAATGGAGGTGGCGGCAAGAGTGTAGATGTTGGTGGTTGTTGTGGCGGTGCCGGAACCGGAGCCACACAGCCGTACCGTGGATCCAAAGATAATTGCTGCGTGGGCGCTGTAACATAACTGTTAACATTAACATTGCTCATGCTGTTGCCGCCGCTGCTGCTGTTGCTGCTGCTGTGACTGTTATTGTTGTTGCTGCTGTTACAGTTGTTGCTGGCAGTTTGAGAATTGGAGTTGCTGTTGTTGCTATTGCTGCTGTTGGTGCTGGCGCTGGCAAACTCCAGAGAGCCATCATTGGCGGCTGCCATATTCTTGAGGTCTATAGGGGAAGAGAATTGCATTTAGATAGCCGAGAGGCGAGCCCCATTATTAAGTGGGTGAGAAGGAGAGATTGCAAATGTTGAAATTTGAGTGGCGCTTTAAATCGGAATTGTTGATACAGTCAGCAAAAAAAATCAACTTAAAGTACTAAAATACTATATCCAAGTACAAAATTCGATTTTATCAATTCTGAAATTCTTTTACATCTTACCTTTAGGTCGGAATTATCTTAAATCAATACTTATTTTCAATTCTTCTTGAAAAAAAGGGTAGAACATGCTTTAGAAAATATCCATTAAATCTTGAAACCTGGGATCTAAATTGAATCATATAAGGCTGAAAAGATCGCAACGTCATAACTTAACCAAAGACTAAGATGGCTGATTTTTGAAGCGTTTGTTTTTGAAAAAAATTAAAAAAAAAAAAAAACAGAAAATTTGCAAAAGTTATGCCTGCCATTTACTTTTATATTATTATTTTAGGTAAATGTTACCCGCGGCTACGATCGTAAGCTCCAATTTTGGCATACTTTTTCTAGCATTCCGCCCGGTCTTCTAGGGCTGCAATTGTGGCTGGCTTGTCCCTCTACCCGAGACTTCCAACTCCAATTCTTTCAATTTGGCAAAAAAAAAAAATTGTTATCATTGCACTGTGATTTTTTTTTTTTTTTTTAAGAACGTTCTAATGATGCCGCTGGGCCACAAACCGTTCAAAACAGTACTTTTACAGGGTGCATTGGCAGCTCTTGAATTGTCTCCGGCTGCTTCTCAAACCAAGTTAGACAATTCTGTTCGTTGAGCTAAAAATGAGCTACGTCGCTTAAGACAATGGCCATGTTCAGCAGAAGAACTTGCTCCCTGATCAATTATATGTATACTTCTTGGTAATTTTCCTCCTTTGATATTTACATGAAGCTTTTTCAAATGTCAATTTAACAAGACCCCCCTAAAAGTATGCTAAATCAAGTGTCTCTGCTGAACGCACCCAATTTTTCGATAATAAAAGGGATCTTCATTCAACTTTTCTAAGGCCCATTCAGCAAACAAACGACGCGACGGAAGGTCACCCGTCTTTAGTTCTTGCATCTGCTGTATTTTGTACGACGAATTGACATATCGAGATCTTCATTGACACTGGCCGATATAGCATCAATATTCTCTTCGGTACTTAAATTATTGTTTAGTAAAGTAAAACTAGAGCAAAACTTGGTGAGCCTGTTCCATAACCATAAAACGGACGTATTTTTTGAAACACATTTTTCTCAGAGCACGAATATTGATAATAAAATTCAGTGATTTGCAAGCGCTGTTCGTTTGAAAGGCTGTAAACATAGTGAGCGCTGAGATGAAGCTGAAAACTAAGTTCTTCTAAATTCTTCATCGTCTTCCCATCGCGCACTAAATTTGCGGGAAGATCCAATCGAATCAAGAGTGAGGTATCAAAATTCAACACTGAAAAACCAAAGAGCAAAAAATCACCTTATAAAACTGATTACTTTTAAATTTGAAGCCACACGAACAGTGCGGAGTGTTTTAAATTTCAACTCCGGCATTTTAAAAAGTAAGAAAAAATGTAAGGCTTAAGGGTCAGTACAATGTTTCGCCTATATGTTTTACTAGTTCTAGATGTTTCAAACTGACGGATGAAACAGATAAACAGACAGACTTTATCAACTCTGCTCGTCATGCTTATATGTACATTAGAGCTTTCTTTTTAATCCAGAAATGGAAAATCACAGAGGTCGCCCATTTAAAGGATTCGTTGTGTTATATAGTTAATAAAATGTAAAACAGATAAATTTAATTCTGTTTCAATTTCAGTTCAGACGATGGTTCCAATCCCAGTTTTTGTTTTTTTTTTGTCTCATCTCTAATTTTTTTTAAACTATAGGTTCGAGGAAAAATATTTTTCTAAAATACAATTATTTTTTTTAAAGTAAATATAATTGATTGAAAAAAGTGTCTAAAATATTGTTAACCACGACGTATATTAAAATGTTGCTTTAAAATTACTTCCTCGATTTTAGAAAACTAAAATTAGGAGTCGTAAAAACATAAAAACAATTAATATTTTTCCTCGCGCATTAATTGTCGAATCGTCTGGTTTTTTCTAGAATATGTATACGGATATCCTTTACCAGAAAATAAATATTTAATAAATATATCGGTTGGCCCTCCTTGAAAAAAAAAGAAGAAAAAAAAACCATTAAATTTTGCTAAAATCCTACTTAAGAAAAGACTTATTTGAACCTTTTAATTTTTCTTGGATAGAAGACATAAAAAATAGTAGAATCACAATTTGGGTCGCTAAAATCGAATGCACCGTAACGATGCTGTTATATTTTTACGTTCTATGTTCTTTGTAGTTTATGTCGCGATCTGTTAATGGTGGGGACGTAAAAAAATAGGATTATATTCTCGATGTGTATAACTTTGAACCGCGGATAGTGATTTTACTTTAAAACAAAAAAAATGGTAATGTGTTTAATTAAAGGACACAGTTTAAGGAGAAATTAGAAGCCTTTGCGACACCATTAAAACTTAAAAATCGGATACCCACCAAATTCTTTATATACGGAATTTGTTGAGCCAAGTGTTGCAAAAAATTGCATATTTTTTAAAATCGTATGGCAAATATAATGATTTTTTTTTTTTTTTTTTGTGGACTAGTCTTTTTTATTATAATGATGAATGAATTTTTTGACGGCAGATCACAGAAGCTGAAGGCAGCAAAAACAAAATACACGCAGTGTGTGCGACCAAGACTTCGAGTGACTGACGACAACACACAACAGTGTTTTTTACTGTTGTTGTTGTAGGACTGTTTTCTAACTCAAATTTCGTGCCCACCGCTTTAAAAAGCATTGAAATAATCGGATTGCTGGGACATTTGAGTTGCACCCCTTACTTGAAATCAAATCAGAGCTGGCATGGGCCAATAAATTAATTGAAGCAGTTCAAAAAGATTTGGATATCGCTGGTTTTTGCTGCAGCGTTTTTTTTTTCGAATTTTATGTTATGAAAATTGAAATATGAACTTTGGGTATGGAATTCAATATGTTTTTGTGGATTCAACAAGATGCCAATTGACTTAGAGTCGGCTCAAAATGGGTTAGAGAGTTATTTTTAATATTTTCCATCAACAATTCCTAGTTTAAAAGTCAGTTTTTTCGCAACATGCTTGTCGACACCTGTGTACCCGAGGTGTACAGTGTTTTTTAAATAATTCACTCACTACGGATCGCAGTTTCTCCTTCTCCCCAAATGACTGAGCACAAATGCAGAGGCACGAAACAGGCAATTAATAATAATAAACAAATTGGTAGCATTTTTGTTTTCTCAATCGTTTCTTTATATGTTTACATACATATATATATATACATATATGTATGTATATATATATATTTGTTGTGTGTGTGTGTTTTGCAAACAATTTCAATATATTGTATATTGTATGTACTAAATATGTATGTAGATGTACTTGTATAGTTAGGATTGGTTTTACATTTGTTCTTGGCTTACTAAAATATATATGTATGTATATATATGTATATATATATTTATATATATTATGTGTATATCATTTCATATTATATAGTTTTTTTTAGCATTAAAGTGTGTTGTTGTGTGTGTTTCTTTTTTTATTGTGTGTAATTGTAATAATCTCTTTTCAAGGAATAACATTGCATAGTTTCAGGGGCTCGACCGTTGTCCAACAATATGTGTATATGTATGTGTGTACTTTACATATTTTTTTTAAAAATTTGGCAAAAAGCTTGTAAAATTAGTCTAAAAACGAAACGAGAAAAAATAAGCACAAAGACGAATACATAAAAGAGAGAAGGGTGGAAAAAAACTAGACAAAAAACGAACTAAAAAAAAAAGGGGACAAATACAATTGTAAAAATTATAGTAGTTTTTTTTTTGTTGTTGTTAGCAGCCTATGATTGTCAACAGGTGGCGCCACCACCGCTGCCTTTGACGCCACGCCGACCCCAATCTCACATGGTAGCGGGTGAGGATTGCTGTTGCTGCTGTTGCTGTTGGGGCGGTGGCAACTGCTGCTGCTGCTGTTGTTGTTGTTGCTGGGGTGGGGGTGGTGGTGGCCCTTGATTGTAGCCCATGGCGGCCATGTGCTGGACATGTGAATGCTGATGCTGATGTGGATGCGAATGTGGATGCGGATAGTAATGCGGATGATGCTGTGGCGGATGCGGGGCATAGGCAAAATGATGTGGCGGTGGTGGTGGTGGATAATGATGCGGATGTTGACGCGTGGGTGCCTGTTGCAAATGATGCGGATGCGTATGTGAATGTGCCAACGTATGTGGATGTGGAAGCGCATGCGGATGTTGCTGGGGCAGCATATGGGGCGGCGGCGGCGGCTGTTGTTGCTGCTGCTGCTGCGGATGATGTTGCGGAGTTGTGGGCCCTGTCATATTAGGTGTGGCGGGCCGGGAAGTGGGCGTCATTGTGCGTGTGGAAGGCGTGGGCGTGGCTGCTGCTGTGCTGGCCGGCGAGTTAGGTGCCAGCGTTTCGCTTAATCCCTGCTCTGCCTGCTGTTGTTGTTGTTGTGGTCTGTTTAACCGGTGTGGATGTTGTTTTGGATGTTGTATTGTTGTTGTTGTTGTTGGTATTTTCGCCTATGTGAGTTTTTTTGGTAAGCGTATGCGTGGAAAAAAGTAGAAGAAAGAGGAAACACAAACAAATTGAAGTCAAAAATTAAAATGATTTTTTTTAGGTTTTTTTCTAGTTTTTGGGGAATTTTGTTTTTGCAAAAATAGGCAGCCAATTTTCAGGTATTTTCTTTTGAGAGACAAACAGACAGAGAGTAAGCGAGAGGGAGAGAGAGAGCGAACTGAACAAATAACAGTGCATGAAGTGGAAATAGAAATTGAAATGAAAATTGCAAAATGCAAAATAGACAAAAATCATAAAAATAAAAAAAAAAAAATAAAAACAGAAATGTTGTGAGGCACTTCTAGTTTTTATGTGTATATTTTTAAAATTTAGCACATTCGCTTGATTTTTTTTGCCTGCCTGCTGCTGCATTTGCACTACACATCTACATATATGTTCTATCTATCTATACACATATATATATATATACGATCCGCTGACTTACCAGCTGTTGTGTTGGCCAGGAAGCGCTTGGTTTTATCCAATATATAAGGCAGATTATAGCCATCCTTGGTGTAACTGTAGCAAATATATAATATAATTATTAACACATTATTGCTGCATACTTTTAGGCGTCTTTGAACTTACATTTCTGTGCGTTTGGTGCAAAACAAATTCTTAAAATTGCTATAAATGCAAAATAGTGTAAACGTAGGCAATCCTTGTCCCAGATAGCGTGCAAATTTGATTTGTTCGGGTTTATTGAGGCCACATTGGTTCAATGAAAGCCAAGGTCGATGATCCTTAATCTCGTATTCCTGTAAAAATAAAAGAAAGTCTGGCATAAATACCCCAAAAAAAAATTTTAAAATAATGTGGGGCATCCCCACTTTTTTTGGGGGGGAGTTTTGTTGTTTTTTTTTTTTCCGGGTTCATTCTTTTTTTTTTTTTTTTCCTTCGGGACCCAAGTGGGCTTTTTAAAATTTTTTGAGATTTGCGACAATCATTTATTGATACCGAATTGGTGGATAATGAGCCAAGGGCTTGCCTATCAGACAAAATGGTTATTGTAGTTAGCGTCTGAGTTGAGTACTGTGCAGTGCACATATTACAGCTATCTTAATAGCAAGGATTTCCGCCTGAATGACACTGCAATAATTTGGTAGTCTGAAGGTATGACTAATGCCGAGTTCTTCGGAGTACACACCGCCACCTAATCGGTTATCGAATTTCAAACCAACAGTATACATACACTCTTCTCTCGAAGGTATTAAGACGTAAAAGAGGGAAGAGAGTTACTCTTTTGACATATAGTAATCAGTGACTGTAGTAAGGAGTGCCGTTCCCTTGAAGGATGCAAATTGAATTGAATTGTTTCGAATCTCTCAAGTAGATAGAGTCGCTACTCTATATCCTATCTGATCAATGGACGATATGTTTAAAATAGCACCGAGAGGATCACTAGGAGTGGTGCGGAGTGCTCCAGAAATGCATATTTCAGCCATGCGCTAAATTTTGAAGAATCTTCGCTGCTGGGCTGTCTTTTCTAGGACTGGCCAACATACTGACACGCCGAACAGTGGGATCGGTCGTATGATTGCTGTGTAGATACATTGAACTACTTTTGGATTTATCCCCCATTTAAGCTCGATAGTTTACTTGCAAAATCAGGACGTCAAAAACAACTTGGACCAGTTTTTTGCCCGCAAGGATCAAAAATTGAATGATCGTCGAATCAATCTCCTCCCTCTTGCCTTGATCAAAATGGAGGACAAATAATTTCATAAAATGTTTAACACAATAAAAAAATAAGGAAGGCTAACATCGGCTACGCCGGTAAAAAAAGAAAAGATACAAATTTTAAAAAAAAAAAAAAAAAAAAATTGGAATAGAAGGAAAGAAAAAAAAAAAAAGAACAAATGATAGAAAACAAAAAGTTTTCCACAGAGTAGTTTTTACCGACCGTTATATGCAGCTATATCATAGCACCGATTTGATAAATTTTCAAAATTATGTAAAAACATATAAAACTAATATATATACGATAGAAACAAAAGTTTCTCCTAGAATAGTTTTTTACCGACCGTTTATATGGCGAAATAAGTCACCGATTTGAAAATTTTTCAGAATTGTGGAAGTATAAAATAAATATACAGTTTGTGACGTAAAAACAAAAAAGTTGTCTCAAGAATAGTTTTACGACCTTTATACCTATATATATCACTTATAAATTTCCAGAATGTGTGAAGGGTATAAAACTAATATATACAAGTGCGATAAAATTAAATCCTTGCAAATTTTGAAAGTCGCTACCATTGATAACAAAAAAGTTTTTCTCACTACAACTAGTTTTTTTGACCGACCGTTTATATGGCAGCTATATGCTATAGTCATCCGATTTTGATAAATTTTTCCAGAATTGTGTGAAGGGGTATAAAACTAATATATACCAAGAATGGTGACGCTTTGATGGAAAACAAAAAAGTTTTTCTCACTAGAACGAGTTTTTTGACAGACCGTTTATATGGCAGCTATATGCTATAGTCATCCGATTTTGATAAATTTTTCCAGAATTGTGTGAAGGGGTATAAAACTAATATATACCAAGTTTGGTGACGATTCAATAGAAAACAAAAAAGTTTTTCTCACTAGAACTAGTTTATGGACCGATCGTTCCTATGGCAGCTATATGATATAGTCATCCGATCCGGCCGATTCCGACAAATGTGCAGCCTATGTGTATTTAAAGACTTTTTGCAAAGTTTGGTCAAGATAGCTTCAAAACTGAGGGAGGAGATAGCATAGAAACAGACGGACGGACAGACGGACATGGCTATATAGACTCAGCTCGTCATGCTGATCAAGAATATATATAGTTTATGGGGTCGGAGATGCTTCCTTCTATGCGTTACAAACATCGTGACAATTTTAATATACCCTCTGCAAGGGTATAAAAATCCTGTTTAAATTGTATTTAACAAAACGAAATTACTTAGACGGGATTTACAAGGTCAGGTAGAAAAGGCTGTCCTAGGATAGCATAACGTCTCCTACTAAGCGCTGGGTGACCGAGGATATGCTAATATGGATGGTATATTCCGTTCTGTAGTCTAGTCTTGTTAGCTGTTGCAACTGAAAGCATTTTCTTCATTAGCAAGCCAATAAAATGGCCAACTTTGGCCTTGACGATATGAAATTATGATCCATTTGGTCTAATTTAATAAATATATTTACGTAGTCTTGGTAATTTGTTTAAAAGATTTCATTTCCGGAATGTATGGTGTAAATCCCGACGTAGTGAACGACCCAATATTTTCTACTGCATTATTCAGCGTCTGTAAAAATATTGGTATGTGTTTTTGTTGGTAAAGGCAACTTTTTGGCTAAGATATCCCACATTTTGCTCTGAGGACGACCTCCTGGCTAAAAATCTAATATGATCACGGTATTAACTACATTCATACTCTTCAAGATAATCTTCAAACCTATATATCCGACTTAATATAATGAAGAACGTTTATTTTAATATTTTAAAGTTATTTCAATGCTCTTTACGACTTTAATTTTGAAAATAATAGTTAAAAGTCTAAAATTTGTTAATTTAAAGTATATATAAGTATAAAATTAAGAGTGAACCACTGAACCGTTACGAATCCGCGGTTTGCTTTGCTCCAAAAACCATGCTATAAGCCGAACCAATGGTTTAAAACGAGTCGTATTTGCCGAGCGGTTTGCATCGTTGGTTTTTTGGAATAAAGATAACTGGAAAATATTATTCCGATTTTTTTGATCGTTTTGTACAAATTGTACATATATGTATGTATAATTCTACAAGTCCGATTGGCTGATTCATCAATACCTACACAGAAAAAAAAAAAGATCCATTTGGAATGGATATGGACATATCCTTTTTTTTGGATATTGAAATGCATATCCTTTTCAAATTTACACATCCTTTTGATATTTTTCAGCTCCATTTTCACATCCTTTGGATATTTTTCAGCTCCATTGGATGAAAAACTAAGATCAATTTAACATTATTTAATCTCAAATGGATGATAAAAATGGATATGGACATATCCAGTCCAAATGGATATGAAAAATATCCAATGGATCATCAAAAAATATCCCTTTTTTTCTGTGTAGGCAAAACGGCTTAACCTAGGGATACAATTTAGTTCAGACCTTTATTAAGGAATGTAGGACACAATAAGAGAGTCAAGTGGGTGTGACCGAAAAAGTTTGAAAGGAAAAATTCAAAAATATTTATCATACGATTGACATTAACCTTGGATTGTGTTCTCTACAAAATTAACGCATTTTACCGTTTTTATAATTTGTATCAAAGCTACAAAGAGTATAATGAGTTTGTGCAAATGAAGGTAACAGTCAGAAGAATGCATCTCCGACCCTAAAAAGTAAATATATTCTTGATCGGCATTAACAGTCGTCCGTCTGTCTATCCGGATGAACAAATAAATGATGGGCAGCACTTTTATAGTTTGTGTGGCCCCGCACTTAAAATTGATCAGTTATATACAAACTTTGGCAGGTACAGAGTATACTGCAATCGGGCTTTACCAACTTTTTTACTTATTTTTTTCAGTTTATTACACAATAACCCTGATGAACCTCGATTACCTCTCTCTTTTTAATCAATCCAAAGAGCCAATATTGAAAACAATTAACTGGGCAAATTTTTTTTAGGAGTTTCGCAACCCTGGTTCTAATAGCCATGTAATTTTTAAATCAAAGAAAATGTTAAAATTGGATTGGAATCTTCAATCATCTAAAAGTTTTTCTAATTAAGAAAAATGTTTTGTCCGATCTCTTCTGAGGCAGCTCGATAATCCAAAAACTGAGTAGTTTTACTTCGACCAAAAATGGTTAAAAATTTCAGTTTATAAATTGAGCTCTAAATCTGCCTGCCAACCTGCCGTCCCTCTTTCACTCACCCTCATTTATTTTGATTATTTTTATTAAATATTTTCGTGAACATTTTAGGCTATTCTACGGCTTTTATGCCAGACTCATTTCCTGCATATATGTACATGGTATTACATAATGTGGACCCCACCTTCTATACAACCATATTCCCACCCTTCAAACACACACACACACACATATATGAGTGAAAAACTTTGCCCACTACTAATCAAAACTTATAATTCGTGTACAACGCAAAAGTTTAAAACGAAAATTTTACACAAAAGCCAAAAACTTGCAGTACTACCCACAAAAAAGGACGACGCCTGAAAGCATGCTTTGGCACACACTCATACACACACACACAGACATACAATGTATATTTTATAGTGTAAAAATATATGAAAGCAGAAAAGGCAGCAAAGCAAACCCAAATAGAAAAGCAAACAACATTTTCAATGAAGCCATTTTTCCCCAAAAGGGGGGAGGAGGAGGGGGGACCAGAAAGGGTTGCCATCATATGCATGTGTTTGTAGGCGCAGCAGCTTAAGGGTCTTCGTCAGCATTCGTGGGTAACGTTCGTTCAGTTCGTTCGGGTCGTTGAAACTTATCAACATCCTCATAATCAGCACGATGGCAACCCTCCCCCACCTTAGTAAACACACACACACACACAGCCACACATGGCCAGGCGGCTGTCGAAATGCTGACTGCGCTTGTATGTATGTATGAAAATATGTATGTGTGCATACATTTTGGGTTTTGATTATGTTAAAAATCAATAGAGCAAAAAGGAGTGACGACCAGACCAGGCCAAAAAGGAAAAACTTTAAACTGAGCTTGAGAGAGACAGAGCGAGAGTTGGCAACCAATTCAACGCCTTTTCAATGATGACAACCAGCACCTGGACTCATTAACAAGCTCTCTCCTCCTGTTGCTGGACTCCCTCTCTCTCCCCACAAGCTAGCCCACTTGTCTGCATGTTCAAGTGTATGTGTGTGTGTGTATGTTTACATTCCCATGGCCGCTTAACTGTTTCAGCAGCCAAAAAAAAAACACAGCAAAAGAAAGCAGAAATGGCAATGTGTTGCGGCATTTTGTTCTTGCTTCTGGTTTTTGTTTTTTTTTTTTTTTGCAAACTTATTGGCAGACATGCGTGACGTAGCCGCTGCTCTGCTTTTGCTCTGTGTGTGTATGGCTGTGTGTGTATTTGTCTGGGTTGTGTGGCGGGCTTGCGGTTGTTGTGTCTGTGGTGTGATGTGGTTTGTTGTTGTTTTTATTGAGACAAGTGTGAATTGTTTTCCTTTTGTGCGTGCGCCTCGATGTTTGGCTGTTGCTGCTATGATTTTTTGATGTTTTCCAAAGGGTTGCATGTGTGTGTTTTGAGAGGGGGGGGCCTAACAGTTTTCACACTTTCACTGCTGGGCTTGTCTGTGTGTGTGTGTGTGTGAAAAAAGGGTTGAGCTGGTTAATTTGGTTTTTTAATTAAAAAGGTAAAATAACGGCCTAACCACCCCCACGTTACCCAACACTAATTTAATATGGGCCCCCAAAAATCGTTGCATAAAAGCTAAATATTTGATATGTGTGTGTGTGTATAACGGTACACATATGCACATACTGACATATGTATGTATAATTTAAAATTATAATCAATGTCCTTATATGTACCTGCCCAGTTGCCCTTCGCCCTCCGCACCCACTCCTCCCACACAAACCCACACACACACACACACATATAGATAGGCAAAACTACATGCATTTGTATGGGTAAGCTGACTGCATGCGCACTTAGTAGCCTTCGCCGCCGCTGCTGCTGCTGCTGCCTAGGGGCCACACTCCTCCAATAGAGACATGTATAAAATGTGTTGATAAAATATATACACACACACACACATACATACACACAAAAAGGACATGCCCAAGCAGCAGCCAACGGACAGTCCAAGTAACTTGATGATGAAGAAGAGCGACAGAGGAGGGTGGCGGCATATACAATTACTCAATAGCAACCGCCTGCCTTGAGCTTTTTTGGGGGTTGCCGCCACTCCTCCACACACAACTACACACACACACACAAACTTGGTAGTTGGAGCTGACTTTGAGAGAGAGGGAGAGACAGAGAGTATTTTGAGTTAGCCCCAAGTAGCTGGAAGAGAGCGTCTTAGAACTAAAATGTTGTAATAGGCGGAGGGGGGCGCGTCGGCCCAGCCTTGTTGAAATAAGGTTAGCTCTGCTTGCTTCCTCTTCTTCTTCTTCTACTTCTTGTAGTTGTTGTATTATGCCATCAATGCCATTTTGTACATAGTTTGGTTTGGTGTGTCTGTATGTGTGTGTGTGGCGGGCTTAGCGGGAGGCTTACACTGGGATGATAATGGGGGAAGTGGGTGGCCAACAAATCTAGTTTGTATGTCTGTGCGTTCCTCTGATAAAGCTGAGCGTAATGAGCATGGGTGAGTGTTTGTGGGGGGGCCCCGTAGTGTTGAAAAGGGCGCCAAATATGCGAAGGGGGGGAGGTCGTCGTTTGTGTAGGTGTTTAGAAGCTCACATACACAGATAAACGTACATTGTGCACACATGATTACAGTTGTATGCTGAATTTGTGGTTGGCTGCAGTCAACGCTGACGCCAGCGTCGCTGCCTCTGTTATTACAATTTATAATGACATTTGTATGAGTGTGAGAGTTCTATGTGTGAATAGGGGGGGTAGTGGGGGTGGGGCGGGTGGGGCAGATGGTTGTTGGTGCACACATATTATAATAGAGTGAGAAATGCGCCTGTGTAAAGGATATAGACGGGGTACATGTTCATATTATGAATATCCTAATACATATACAATATTTATGTCGGAAAAGTGTATAATCAAATTGTATATAGGTGTGTATGTATGTATGTATATTTGTGGTGACTTATTTACATATGTATCTACTTATATATATACATGTATTTAATTTATTGAATATGTGTGGCTTAATGAGAGAGAAATAATTTAGATTTTAGAAATACTCGATCTGCTTGACGCTCTACTTTACTTTAGGATCATTGATACACAACTTAAACCAATTAAGAACTGGCCAATGTATAAGTTTATTTCCATTTCCGCAAAGTTGGCTGACAAAATAAGGGAATAAGCTGGAGTAAGTGGAAATCCTTTAACTGAGCAACGTATTATTCCTATCAAAGATAAAGCCGCCTCCTAATGCAATTCGCCAGCAAAAGGGATTACAATTACGGACTCTTCAGTTATCCCTTTTGGGACAGATATAAAAGCCCCAGAAGAGAAGCTAAATGCTTATCTACCCAGCCTGGTCAGTTTCTTTGGAGACAGAACCCCCCCAGCCTCTCAGCCCCCAAATCCTCAGCCACGATTTTTACCACTTGGGCGAAAGAGGTAAATCTTAGCCTTGACATCCACATAAATGGCCATCCTAACGGTAAAAAATCGAAAAATTCCAGGCGTAACCTTCGACCCCCTGTTCCCGTTTGCCAAAAACTCCGAAGACACGATCAAAAAAGTGAGGCTGGTTAATACATGTTAAAACGAATCCAAAATGGCCAACATGATCAATATAGGCCGATAATTGTCCGAGATATGAGGATATTCAGGTTATATTCCAGAATTGGTCATAATAGTGTGTTTTTGGATAAGACTTCCATTTAAAGGCAGGAAAAGGTTCCTCGCTGAGCGATATTGAAAAAAGCCGACTTCTAGCTGGTTAAAACATGTTAAAACGAATCCAAAATGGCCAACATGATCAAAGTCGATAATGTCCGAGATATTAATAGCCTATAGTGTGTTTTTGGATAAGACTTCCATTTAAAGGCAGGAAAAGGTTTCTCGCAGACCGATATTGCACCTGGGGCAAGGACAAGGAGACCATTATAGTTAGGTTGATTCATGCTAAACTATTCGGCTCTGATACGGTGTCCTTTCAAAAGCAACGCCCAATGGAGAAACCGACAATTAGCCGAAAATGTTGGTCTTCGAATGGCCACTGGTTGTCACCAAATGACCCACCCAGATCATCTGCACCTAAAACTGAGGTTCAGCCTTTGAGAAGCCACAATCAACCTTATAGGATGCCAATTGGAAACCCTCTCGAATCAAGTCTGCACTCCAAACTATAAGCCCACTACTAGGAAATGGCCCAGTTACAGCGGTAAAATGTGCCCACACCAACATGGTAATCTCAGTCATCCGAGACTACCATGACAACAGAGTCCCTTGGTCAACTCTTCAGAAAAACACTAAGCCAGTGAAGATTAAGAATAAACAATTCTTAAATAAATTAAATTATCCAATGGATTTACGAGAGACTAGAATGGAACGAGGAAGGAACGCTTAAACTAATTAAGTTAAGCAGAGCACTGGAGTTAAATTAACCGATAATAATTTTTGAATAAACCAGGGATGAAAACTTGTTCCGAACCGAACCAATCCGTACCGTACCGCTAATTCGAGCTCGTAAACCTAACCGACAAATTTTTAAATATGCCAAACCGAACCCAAAACCGCAAAAGAAAACGGTTCGGTTCGAGTTTGATATCTTAAAGCGCCTACTTTAATACAAAAATTATTATAAATTTACGAAATTATATTCGGAAAATAAACGATACGAAAAACCTTAAATAATAATAATAGCGTTGTACAGTTTTTCTAACTATGTTTCTTTTTAAGGGACTGCAAGTTGTCGGATTGCAATCGTGTGTCCACATCATCTGATTTTGTCATCCCTTTTCTCAATATATCTGTCAAGATTTTTCATTTTTGTCTATTGGAAGTTGCGATTTGATTTGTGTAAGTTCTGTATAATCTTCAGTTGGTAGTGTTACTCTAACTTAAACTTTGGTTTGCTCTTAAAACCATATTATAAACCGAACCGGTGGTATAAAACCTCCATGAACCACTAAACCGAACCAGTCTTAATTCCCGAGCGGTTTTATCCCTGGAATAAACATTACACAAAGGCAAGATCTGCATCTTTTAAGAGATAGGAGGTCAATTAAGCTTATTCTATGTTCATGGAAAGAAAAATGGCTATTAGTGTTCTAGTTTAAGGAACGCAGGGCAAAAATTAAAAACTGTTTTCGAACAGGCCGTGCCGAAATCGCGTAAAAAATCGCCCTTTATATGTTTATTTCAGTACGCTGCTGGGAATATTGTCAGGCCCCGGACTAAACGTTGCTTCTAAAGAGCTTAATCCAGATAATAGACTTTCACAGTCAAAAACAGGGGGATAAATGCAATTAGAGTGAGCTATTGGATACGGATACACACGGTCATTGTTAAAGTTAAAAGTTCAGAAATTTGAGGTTCAAGGTTTTGGTTCGAACTTTCGAACCAATATCTTTAAGCTTTTCTATTGATGAGACAAGCCTTTAAAATTTCTGATTTTGACAGTTTTCTAAGGTAAGCGTTATCAACTCGGAGATTTCTTACGTTACTAAATAAAAGTATCCGTAGACAGAGGAGGAGCTCAATATTAATCTATTTGCGAATCTATTAGATTATTTTTAAGTTTTCTCTTCTTCATAAAGTTTTAATCCAAAACTTCGGAAATAGGCCTGAAGCCCGCACGAAAAACCCAAATACATTTTGAAGACAGAGGGAAAGGGTAGGTCGATAAGGCCTACTTGACGCTGATTAAGAGATAGAGCTTAAAGGGGTTTGTAAATGTTGCCCTTCATAAACTTTTTACCCGTTTTTATGGATACAGGATATAAAAATTAAAACTGATCGTTTCTATAAGCAACTTAGATCCGATTCGATGAAACCAGGCAGAACCATTAAAAATCAGATAAGATTGTGCAAGTAAATTCGTTTAAAATATTAATGATCGATTATATCGGCACAAGAATTATCATATCGGAATATCGCATATTGTCAAACACAAGTATTGATATATCAATGTATCGTTACGATATGGACAAAAGTTCTGAAGGTTACTGCAAAATACAGCAATATCTTATTTAAGTGCTTACAAAAACGATCTCACTAGAGCTCACTAGAGATAGATAATAATAGAAAGAAAAGTAACAAATAAAATATCGGTGAATGACTTCATTGTTCGTTTTGATGAATTTCAAAGAATGCCACAAAATTCTAATGTTTTGAAATTTAAAAAAAAAAACTATTATGGTAAAGAACTTTAAAATGTCGCACTTCTTGTATTAGTTGTAATAGTTCGAATCCGAACCTGGGTGTAGCAACCTTCTAAACCAGCTCCGTAAAACCTAACCCAAAACTGTTTCGCGGGTTTTAGGAGGTTTGCAGCCCTGATTATAAGTACATACCTACAAGAAGAATTTAAAAAAAAATTTATTTTTTTACATTTTTATAATCTTTATTATGATAATACTCTTGCAAGATCACTGAATATACTCATTTGCTGCTCTTCAATTATTTATAATATTAAAGCTACAAAATAATTATTCAATATAGGTTATGAGGCGTCAAATCTTTTGATTTGAAGTGATTAATATTGCAAATCTTGAAATAATATTCTTGTACACGTACGGTATACCAAAATAGAACCATTAACCGAAACACTAATTTCGGTAAGTACCGGAACCGTTATCGGAACTGGAGCTAGATTTATTTTAAAAGTCAAAACCTACTTGACTTAGGGCCGATTTCTCATATTCTAGATAGTTGCATGTATGTGTCAGATAAACATACATTTTACTCTGTTATTTGTAAGATTATGTGACAGATAGTGCTATGTAGGAGATGAGAAAAAATCTGTAACAGTTAAGTTTCGGTTTACTTCCGAAAATACACTCACTTTTGCAAGAACATTGCTCTACTAAAATGGCCTGATCTGCTAAACTATTTCGAATTTTTAAAAATGGTTTGAAGGGGATAAAAGGGGAATGTCCAAGCTATAATAATAATGCAAAACAAATAAACCGACAAAAACAAAATTTTGAAAGGTACAAGTCACCTTTAAAAACAAAGTTGTGGAGCTTTATGACCCTTTGGTCGTTAATTCAGATCGATTTAAAACCCGGCTGGCATTCCTGATTTAAATAATAAAAAGAATTTGCATCTTAAAAATCAAACAATTATTTATTGAATATGTGTGCTTAATGAGAGAGAAATAATTTAGATTTTGAAATACTCGATCTCTTGACGCTCTATTTACTTTAGGATCATTTATACACAACTTAAACCAATTAAGAACTGGCCAATGTATATATTTCATTTCCGCAAAGTTGGCTGACAAAAAAAAGGAATAAGCTGGAGTAAGTGGGAAATCCTTTAACTGAGCAACGTATTATTCCATCAAAGATAAAGCCGCCTCCTAATGGCATTCGGCCAGCAAAAGGGATTATAATCTTACGGAGAAGCTAAATGCTTATCTACCCAGCCCGGTCAGTTTCTTTGGAGACAGAACGCCCAGCCTCTCAGCCCCAAATCCTCAGCCACGATTTTTACCACTTGGGCGAAAGAGGTAAATCTTAGCCTTGACATCCACATAAATGGCCATCCTAACGGTACAAAAATCGAAAAACTCCAGGCGTAACTCTTCGATCCCCTGTTTCGTTTGCGTTGCAAAACTCCGAAGACACGATCAAAAGAGTGAGGCAGGTTAATACATGTTAAAACAAATCCAAAATGGCCAACATGATCAATCTAGGTCGATAATTGTCCGAGATATGAGGATATTCAGGTAATATTCCAGAATTGGTCATAATAGAGTGTTTTTGGATAAGACTCCCATTTAAAGGCAGGAAAAGGTTCCTCGCAGACCGATATTGAAAATATATAGAAGATCCTGAAAGCCACAACCGACAGCACCTGGGGCAAGGACAAGGAGACCATTATATTTAGGTTGATTCATGCTAAACTATTCGGCTCTGATATGGTGTCCTTTTATAAGCAACACCCAATGGAGAAACCGACAATTAGCCGAAAATGTTGGTCTTCGAATGGCCACTGGTTGTCACCAAATGACCCACCCAGATCATCTGCACCTAAAACTGAGGTTCAGCCTTTGAGAAGCCACAATCAACACCTTATAGGATGCCAATTGGAAACCCTCTCGAATCAAGTCTGCACTCCAAACAATAAGCCCACTACTAGAAAATGGCCCAGTTACAGCGGTAAAATTGTCCTCCGTTTTGGAATAATAAGATTAAGAATAAAATTCTTAAATTATCCAATGGATTTACGAGAGACAAGGATGGAACGAGGAAGGAACACTTAAACTAATTAAGTTAAGCAGAGCACTGGAGTCAAATTACCCGATAATGTAATCCGATGCAAAGTTGTTCTGAACTGTGCCGAACCAATCCGTAACGAACCGCTAATTCGAGCTCGTAAGCCGAATCGCGAACCCAACCGAAGAATTTTTAAATATGCCGAACCGAACTCAACCCAAATCCGCAAGGAATAACGGTTCGGTTTATTTCATGGACGAGTTTGATATCTTAAAGCGCCTACTTTGAGACAACAATTATTATAAATTTACGAAATTATATTCGGAAAATAAAAACGATACGAAAAACCTTAAATAATAATAATAGCGTTGTACAGTTTTTCTAACTATGTTTTTTTAAGGGACTGCAAGTTGTCGGATTGCAATCGGGTGTCCACATCATCTGATTTTGTCATTTCTCAATATATCTGTCATGATTTTAAATTTTTTCCAATTGAATATTGCGATTTGACTTGTGTAAGTTTCCTAAAATCTGTATAATCTTCAGTTGGAAGTGTTACTCTAACTTATACTTTGGTTTGCTCTAAAAAAAACCATGTTATAAACCGAACCGGTGGTATAAAACCTCCACAAACTACTGAACCGAAACAATAAAGAGTACACTAAGGCAAGATCTGCAATTTATACCATTTAAAACGAAGCCGCGGACATCATTTACATGAATTTATCTTTAAAACGTGTGAGATCTAGTGTTCATACAGACAGTCGGACAGACGAACATGTCTCATATGGACTCGGCTATTGATGCTGTTCAAGAATATATATACTTAGTGGGGTCGGAGATGCTTCCTTCTGCCTATTACATACATTTGCACGAACTTATTATACCCTTTTTATTCTACGAGTAACGGGTATAAAAAATAAATTAAGAACCGAAATTGGACCTTTTACCGAAACAATCATTTTGGGACGTACCCGAACTAGATCCCTGCAGAGATTAACTGATTTGTTTATGAAAGTTAAAACCTACTTGACTTATTAAAGCAACTGATCGAAACGGTTCAAGTAGGCATATATCTTTAACAGTTAAGTTTCAGGGTTTTTTTTTCGTTGACAAATAATTGTGAATTAAGGCTGTTAAAAAAAAAATTTAAATTCGAGGGGCAGTTCAAAGAGTTATCGGCTTGCTAATTAAGGTCTCCCAAAAAAGGTGGCCATGATTCCGGAACTCCAGATTATCGGATATGAAAACGGTAAATGAGGTTATGATCAGAATTGATCAGGGTGTCAAACCAGAACCCGAACCGGAACCGTATACCGAAAAGAACCGATTAAAACTCAGAACCGTTATTTTTTTTTTTTGAGTGCCGGTATTTCGGAACCTTTATTTTAGGAACCGAAATGACCGAAAAGAACCGAAACATTGTACCGGTACAGTTTCGGTTCTGAGTTGTTTTTTGTTATTTCGATTTTATTGCTTTTATCAGGGATTTCCTCAGGGTAAAGCGCTTAATAAATTAAGAAAATATACCTAACTCTTCGGCTAGGATAGCAAAAACTTAAAAATGCAAGGTTAAGGGACCAATTGGTATATACTGAAATTTTAAATCAAAATAACAATTTCATCTTAGTTTTTTCATCTATTTTGCTTCAATAATTTACAAATATATAATATATTTTTTGCATTTACAAAGGAATCGAATTAATAATTGGACCAAATATGCTTAACCTTATAGCAGGCTTAAATTGTGAAAGGTAAAGTTATCTGCATAAAAAGTTAGTAAAAATTTGTTTGCTCTTCCAGTTACACAAATATTATTATGACATTTGTTTTCCGGGCTAAAGTTTATTATGTTTAATTTTTCCATTTTAAACCTACATTCTGATGTATTAATTAAAGATTTTTAAATTATACCGGTACATACCGGTACGTACCGGCATACCGAAATAAAACCCAAGGTACCGATACGGAACCGAATACCGAAATAAACTAGAACCTAAACAGAACCTTTTACCGAAACATTAGTTTCGGTACGTACCAGAACCGGAAATGGAACCGAAATTCGATTCGGTTTGATTCCCTGGAATTGATGATATTCTGACCCGAACCTCAATCATATTTTTAAATATTTTTTTTTTTAAATTGACGGCAATTTGAAAAAAATATATCAATTTCCAAAGTTTTTTTTCTAGTTTAGTGTAAAAAAAAATATTATTAAATAAATTTGTTTCCTCTTGATTAAGGTAAGGGCAGAATGATACATCAATTATGCTTCGATTGCCACATGGCTGTAGAACTGGCCCAATCATGGCTACCAGGTCAAAAAACGTGATTTCGAGAAAAACGCGGTTAAAGTTTTGTACGACGTAAAATATACTCACTTTTGCAAGAACATTGCTCTACTAAAATGGCCTGATCTGCTAAACTATTTCGAATTTTTAAAAATGGTTTGAAGGGGATAAAAGGGGAATGTCCAAGCTATAATAATAATGCAAAACAAATAAACCGACAAAAACAAAATTTTGAAAGGTACAAGACCCCCTTAAAAAACAAAGTTGTGGAGCTATGACCCTTTTGGTACATCTGTTAATTCAGATCGATTTAAAACCCGGCTGGCATTCCTGATTTAAATTAAAAACTAGATATGCATTATCCCAAGAATTTGCATCTTAAAAAATCAAACATTCCCTCTTACCTTTACAACTTTTAAATCTTCATTTGTTTTCACTTAAAGACCGAGACTCACATAGTTAACTTTATCCATGTTAATATGCAAATTACAATAACTTGGATGGAGGGCAAATCTCCTGCACCAAACTGCAGTCCAGTTGAACCACCCTGTGCTGGTCGAGCAGCAATGCCGGACATTACACAGCCATCATCATAATAAATACATATGTGCAAATATTTAAATTGCATATGGAAATGGGCAAAACGGAGAACGTTGAAATTTCCCTGGGCATACACATATATAAATACATATACACACGGTGCTCTGAGCACAATCAAAATTTGACTCGCCCCCCACCCCCAAACTCACCTCGCAAAACTTGATAAAATTCTCCACCACAATCGATTTGTCCGTCAGCGTCATTTGGCCAGTGAATCGTACGCCCAATTGTTTCAGTGTATCCTTTTTCTTTGAGGGCAACTTATTCATGTGCTGGAAAATGCCCTCCTCCACTTTGTGCGAGGGATGCACCTCAAAGTTCTCCTTGATCACAAAGCTGCCAAGCAGCTTGGGTGCATGCGATGCCGATGAGGATGTGGTCGATGATGATGATGCAGCACCGGTGAGTAGGCCACCAAATTCTCCTGCACTGCCACAGGCGGCACCCTCCGAGGAGGTATTCGAATTGGAGGCATTCAAATGGGAATTGGGAAAGGCAAGCATTTCCAGCGAGGATTCATTTGAGTTGGATGACCCATTCGAGGTGATGTGCTGCAAATCGAAAATGGTTTGCTTCGAATCATGATCGAAGACATCCAAGGCCGAGGTGCTGGTGTCCACCAAACTGTTGGAAGCGCGCGAAACGGAAGACAATAGAGCGGCCACTTTGCGGGAGGCGGAACGTGATTTCTGCGAAGTGCTGGTATCCAGATCGATGAGCCCAGCACTGGCCACCGGAGATTGCGGGGGTGGTGGTGTGCCGCCGGCCATTCCCGGAGGTTTAGCCGGCTTCTCGGCCGTGGGCGGGACTGCTGCGGGACTGTCACTGGCGGTGTTGGAGCTGGGGGTGGCGGTAAAGTCCGAGGAGTGACGCAGATATTTGATAAACTCAAAGGAACCATCAAAATGTTGAGGCACCGAAGATGATCCTACAACTACGGCTGGATGATGCTGCGTGGGTACATGTCCATTTGGGGTGGCCACCGCAGTGGGCCAGCGATTGCTGCTGGGTGCGGATGTAGGTGTGGCAGCGCTAGTGGACTCCAGGAGCAGCGACGACGACGGCGCATAGTGTGAGGATGAGGTGGTGCTGGTGGTAACGGCTGCTGCTGCTGCTGCAGCCGCTGTTCCTGCTGTACCTGAGTTGGCGACCTGGGCGGCCACATTAAGGCAGGTTTCACGTTCATAGGCAAACTCTGCGGCGGCGGCGGCTGACGCTGCTGCTGCTGCTGCCATTGTGTGTGTGTGAATACTGTAAATGTTGTTGTTGTTGCAGTTGTTGCTGCTGCTGTTGTTGTTGTGTCGACTGCGGCGTCGATGCGCCTGCGCCGCAGCCAAACACTTGAAATTCTTCGAAATTTGTGCATTTCAGTTCGCCATTGCTCAAGTACTTGGAAAACTCTGAAGGATCGTTGAGCGAGTTGAGAAAGAATGAGCTGAAATTGCTCGATATGCAGGACATTTTTGCTAGGACACGTTTTTTTAATACTGTTTAATTAAAGCTTTAGTTGTGGTTGTTTATATTTTTTTTTTGGAAATGGCACAATGAATTTAATTTTCTTTTCACTTTTTTTTTTTAGTTCTCTTTTCACATCTTTTGCTGCTGCTGCTGCTTCTTCTTGGCTGCGTTCATATTTTATTACAATTTTCCACACACACACCGAAACACTCACTTCCACATGTGTGTGTGTGTGTGTGTGTGTATATAAATTTTTCTTCTTATTATAGCAAAGTGTAATTTATTATTCTTATTGCTCGCTCTGCTGCTGCTGTTGCCTTTCGCTCCTTGAAACGGCCTTTTCACCGTATGTGGTCGACGTTCTTGTTGTTGTTGTTTTTGTTGTACGTTCAATTGCCTCTCGCGAGCACAGTCTCACACACATTCACTCACTCACTCACTGGCGGGCCCTGCAAATAGACTCTTTTTTTTTGTATTTTTTGTTTCTTCTTTTTAAACTGGTCTGCGCTGCTGTCTTTTTGCCTATTTTATTATTATTATTATTACTTGACTCGCTTTTTGCACTATTTTCACTTCCTTTTTGGCCTGATATTCGGGTTTTTTTTTCTTTTATTTCACTAACGAGGCGCGGTCGATGGGGGCGGGGGCGGCGGCAGCGGCGTTAGTTGCTTTTGCTTTGCTTTCAAAACAAATGGCCATACGGGAAAAACGGAAAATCTTATGTGGCTGTTGTTGTATGATTTTCATTGCCGCTCGACAACATAACCGTAACGCACACGAAAGAAAACTGAGCGAAAGAAAACGTTGGCCCAAACGCGTTGCGGTAATCTCTCGTTTGCGTTTAGGCGCACAAGTCTCTCTCTCTTGCTCTCTCTCTCTCTCTCTCTTTTGTATGTATGTACAAATGTTTGTAATCAGTTGTTGTTGTTGTTGTTGGACTAGGAAACGTGTATTTCTTCCTGCGACTCGACTCTTTTTTTTTAACCCTTTTCCATATAAACCTGATTTAATCTTTGATTATTATGGCTGTGTTGTTGTAGCTGTTGGTGCTGCTGCTGTGGCTGCTCTCGCTAGGCTGGAGGATTATGGATACTGCTGCTATTTTTGAAAATTCCACTAAATTATACGCCCCCCCCCGCTCACAGTCGCCGGCAGGTAAAACAGTTCATTTGCCTAGAGTTGCCACCCTGCTTTAAAATATATATATATATATTTACAGGACCACCTGGAAGGCTCATAAAATGTTACATTTTATATATTCATATTTTTACACAGGTCAGGTCATAAAAACATGAAACGCAGGTAAGGTGGCTTCAAGGCCAAGAACTCCACTGTGCAAGGCCAGAATTTTACAGTTATTTCTAGCAGCAACTGCTCTCTGCTCTATTTAGTACATATGTAAAGGAAATCATCAATTAAACCAGCTGCCTCTGTCTCTGGCATTATTGTTATTATAATTATGTATGTATGTATGTTTGTCTTTTTGGCACAATTTCATTTTCGAATTCAAAGCGTTTTAGTTTGATTTAATAGACTCACTATTTTCACTATTACAACACGCGGGGCAGACAATTTACATAGTCTCACAGTCCCATACATACATATATGTATGTATGTGGGTAATTTTTCAATTAATTTTAATTATAAACTTAATTAGGAAATCAATGAACGAACCCGAACGGAACGAAAACACACACAAACACAAACAATTGGGGAATAGGTCCGTCCGCCGCATAACATGCCCCAACAACAAGTGTGAGAGTGAGCGAGAAATGCATAAATAAAACAGTAAAGACAACAAAAACAATGACAGCGATAACAATTGTTCAACTAACAAGCTAGCAATTTAAATGCTAGAATGGAAAAAACGAGGGAAAATATAAGCTTCTAGCTGCACAAATAGCCTAAAGCTATTTAGTTAATTAGTTACTTTAATTTTTATGGCTTTTTTCAATTTAAAGTCCCACCGATTATGTGCAATTTGGCAGCACTGGTAGTTATCGATATACATAACATTTTAGCCGTAAAAAAGCTAAACTGCGGCATTGAACACGCAAGTGTCAGGACTACTTAAATACCCTTGTGACTTATTTGAAGTTAAAAGTTTATAAATTAAAAAAAATGTACACCGGTTAGTTTATTGTCGTGATCATTAAATTGCATTAATAACGTAAGGTTTACAAGGTTTTGGACTATTTTGGGTCCTAAATTCAAATCGAATGCAAGTTTTTCCTTTCTTCCCTTTAATTGGGTTGGAATTACTTGCAAATTCAAAAACTTCATATCAGGGATGAATCCCGAAACGAATATCGGTTCTGGTACCGGTTCCGGTACGTACCGAAATGAGAATATCGGTTAATTCTTTTCGTTTAGTTTATTGGTATTCGGTTCCGATACGGTACTTAGATTTTTATTTCGGTATTTTTTTAATATCAAAAAAAAAAAAGAACAAAAGGAGTAATAAACACAAAAGGGTCCAAGAATACCTAAAAAAAGTATATACCGGTTCCTAGCCTTTATTATTAGACGAACAAATTCAAACGTATTTTTTTCATTGTATCCAAAAATTAAAAAAAGAGATCATTAGTGATTTGGATAGATATCCCAAAATAATAATGGTAAAATATTCAATCAGTTTAAAAACGACAAAAAAGTTTAAACATAAAATCGCCTTACTGACTTGATTTTTTTGTAGATAAGTTCAATAAAATCCTCAAACATCAAAATTTATATTTTAAGAATTTTAGACACTTTTATTTAAAGAGGGGTTTTTTTTGCAAATACAAGTTTTAACATTATCTTATATATCTAAAAAAGAGAATTTGATTCTGTTTATTCTCTAAGGGCGAATTTCTGAAATGTAAGACTTTCTTCTCAGTGTAATTAGTGCTATTTTACCAGTTGAATATTTTAACTAGAAACCGAAACAGTACCGGTATAAGCGATTCGGTATGGTTTCGGTCTTTTCGGTTCCTATTATAACGGTTTTCGGTTCCGGTTTTGATACCGGTACGTGGCTTGAAACGGTTTAATTCGGTTAACGGTTACGGTATTATACCCTGCTCCAAATTCTGGTAGCTGATTTAATAGTTGTTCCTCACAAAAGTTGCTAAAAATTCATATCGATGTCACAGCGCTGCCAGCCGAAGCATATCGCACACTTTTCGCACTTAATCAACACCTAGCTTTAAAAAAGCTAAATTCAAAATTTATTTTCTGGCAGCACTGTAACCAATTTGTTTTGGCGTGAAAAAGGCTAAATGGCCAACACTAATTAACATAGCTTTACAAAACGTGGGTCCCGCTCATTGCCATGAAATTTGTTATTGAAAAACTAACTAAAACCTCTGGCCGACTGGGTCAACTGCGTCTCAAAGAAGCCGGCAAGGATCTTAAGACACCATTGCTTATGCAAACCACCAAGGGTGGCAGCATTCCCTATCTCAGTGCCGATGTCTTTGAAAACCATGTCAACAAGGAACAGCAGTTGCATCTACTGCAGCTCACCCTTTCCACCATGCAAGAAATGACCGAATCACTGGCCAAATGGAATTGTAATCAGCTGCGTGGTGGTTTAAGTGATTATATTGGCTTACCTGGCCACGGCAATGTTTTACTACTGCGGGATCCCTGTGAAACAACGCCGCCTGGAGGCAATGATCGTGATGTAGTCCCTTTATATACGCGACATGGCAAAGAATCGTTGACGCCACAACGATATATGGAAATGGTGGTCAGCTTTAAGCCGGATGTGTTTCAGGGTCTTTGCGATGCGGACACTCACATGGACAGCTCCAAGAAACGTGTGCAAAAGTCCGTGGATCGCACTGAACGTTTCATGGACTACATCTATGAGCAGCAAGGCCAACTGGAGTCCTCTTCGTCGTCGCTGTTGGCACCCATTGTGGGTGGTTATAATACCTACGCCCGTTCGCAATCCATTAAACATGCACGCCAGCAGCCAGCTGATAGCTATCAGGGATATGTATTGGAGGGATTTCATACGAATGGCCTGACGGCCACTAATTTGGATGCTGGCAAATTGCTGGCCATAGCCGAACATTGTGTGGAGCAGCTGGAAGTGAATAAACTGAGAATGATGCCAGGTGCTTATACACCTTTAAATACCCTGGAGCTGATCAGATTGGGCCTGGATGTGTTTGATTCATCCTATGCTTATTGTGCGGCTGTTAATTTTAAAGCTTTGACTTTTAGTTTCCAGCTAGAAAGGAATGAGGTTCAGGCTCCGTTTTTGGATGTCACCGATGAGGCCATCAAGGAGGAATTTTTACCATTGTTAAGTCACTGTAGCTGCCTCACCTGCCAGAAACACACACGTGCCTATGTACATCATTTGTACAAAACCAACGAGCTATTGGGTCCCATTTTGCTGATGATGTAAGTGGGGAAATTCATTTGTTTTTAAATTTTTGTTAAATTTTTTTATTTATTTTTAGACACAATCTGCATCATTATATGGATTTCTTTGAGACCATTAGAGCAAGCATGGCTCAGGACAAATTGCCCCAGCTCATAGAGCTGGTCAAGACACAAAATAGTGGCTCCCAGGTGGACTATAGCATTGCTCCAAATGTTAAAGTAGTTGGTAAAGCAGCCATGGGCAAAGGATTTATAGCTTCGGCTGTTTAATACGTAAGCCAGAGATTTAGAAACTACAGTTTTATTAAAGTGATAAAACCGATATATATTGGTAACATAAGTTTATTTTTTTTAACCAGGTCTTACTTTACCTACTCCATTTACCATTTAATTTATTAAGGAGATTCAAGGAAGGGGATACTATATATGTATATATTCTTGATCAGCATCAGTAGCCGAGTCGATATAGACACGTCCGTCCGTCTGTATGAACACCTAGATCTCGGAGACTATAAGAGATTAAATGTTAATTTTTTCAGACTTTCGGTTAGGTTAGTTTACGCCGGTCCACCCCCAACAAGGGGGCCCACAAATACACCTAATTGATCTGTAATGAAGTAGATTTCTACCAACTACCGCTTGGCTTAGACCATAAAAAGTTTGTCTTCGACTATAAAAGTGTGAAGTCGAATAACCGATGAGCAGATAACTCAACTCATCTTTCAAAAAAAGACAGCGAAAAAAAGACATGACCAACTTTAACGGGTTTTCCCCATTTTGGGTCCTGGGAATCGAACTGCATCATCATTTATTTTTTTGAAAAAAACCATCAGTGTTATTGGTAAAAAGAGTTGTCGCGTTTCTTTTTATGTATTCTTTGTTGTTGATATGTTTAATTTTCAACTTCAGCGTCTTCTTTCACTCTTAATTCTTGAATAACTTTTCACTACAAATACTTTTTAAATATAGATATTTTTCAAATATCCGACATTCCTAGTTCCAGTGTTTCTTGGTTAAGAAATAGCCAGGCACCAAGTTTAATAGAATATACGACTTGGACTCTGAGAAACCAACAGATATGGCCTTTGTCAAGGTGTATACGATATCTGCTGTATTTCTCAAACTTCTGGATGACGTCTGCATATCCTACTTAATATAGCTTTTCATTTCGAAAAAAATAGCTTTAAGTCCAAATTTTCTAATTAGAATATAAAGGGCTTGAAACAGAAACCACGGTTCGGTTTGTTTCAAAAAACATGTTATGAACCGACCCAGCTGTTTAAGTCCTACATGAACCACTGAACCGAACCAGCGGCTTAACGAAAAATTTAGTTTGGAAATAAATAGTAATTTTTCATTTGATTGATTAAATTTTGGAAAATTCCCCCATAATTGCCGATTGACTAGAAACTCGGTTTGTAAGAATCGTATGCAATAGTAATAGAGATGTAATTTTTATACTCTGTACCGAAGGTACAAAGAGTATATTGGGTTTGTGCAAATGTATGTAACAGCCAGAAGGAAGCATCTCCGACCCTATAAAGTATATATATTCTTGATCAGCATCAACAGCCGAGTCGATATAGACATGTCCGTCTGTCCGTATGAACGCTGAGATCTCAGAGATGGTAAGAGATAGAGGTTTGAGGTGTATGGATCATATATTTCTTATACTTGCAGGCAGATCAAGTTTAGTTTTTTTTTTTGCCACGCCCCCTGCCTCCCCCGCAAACTGAAAAAAACATCATATCTTCCACAATTTTGGAGTTAGGTTGTTCGAACCTTCTAGACTTATATTCTACTCATCATTACTTATGGAGCCCCCATACATCGTTTTCCGATCAGATGAACGATAGTAGAGTTGCCACCCCCACAATTTGAAAAATACCTCAAATATCCCACAATTTTAGAGGTATTTTTTTTTCCCCCTCTATACATATATTCTACTCATCATTACCTATGGAGCCCCCTTACACCGTTTTCCGATCAGATTCACGATAGTAGAGTTGCCACCCCCGCAATTTTAAAAACACCTCAAATATCCCGCAATTTTGGGTTTAGGTTGTTCGAACCTTCTAGACATATATTCTACTCATTAATACTTATCGAACCCCCATACATCGTTTTCCGATCAGATGAACGATAGTAGAGTTGCCACCCCCGCAATTTTAAAAACACCTCAAATATCCCGCAATTTTGGAGTTAGGTTGTTCGAACCTTCTAGACATATATTCTACTCATCATTACTTATCGAGCCCCCATACATCGTTTTCCGATCAGATTCACGATGGTCGCCACCCCACAATTACCCCCGAACGAAACAACTCCCAAATATCCCGCAATTTTGGAGTTAGGTTGTTCGAACCTTCTAGACATATATTCTACTCATCATTACTTATCGAGCCCCCATACATCGTTTTCCGATCAGATGAACGATATTCGAATTTTATATAAATCAAATAATTACTCTGGGCAGCACTGCCCGTAATCGTGATGGGCAGTACTTGCAAAGATTGTGTGACCCCACACTTTAAAGTTATTAGTTATATACAAACAGGTACAGAGTATATTACAGTCGGGCTTGACCGACTTTCTTACTTGTTTGATTTTGGATGATTCGCCCAAAAGAGGAAAATCCGAAAAATATATTTTGTGTAACATATGTTAGGTTGAGGCTGCAAAGTACAGAGTATAAAAACAAGGTTCGGTTCAAATTATTAAGTCATTTTTCAAAAAAAAGGTATTTTTTACCAAAGTATATTAAAAGATGGGTTATGAGAGCAATAGAAAGCATCAAATATGTTAAAGATTTCTTCGAGAATTGTCTAAGAGGACATGCATACGTTTATCAATTTTTTTAATCTTTGGAAAGGTCATAAAACCTTTTCCTGGTATCAGTTGTACAAGCATTTTTAACACAAAAGATTGTTTTTTCTTATTTAACAATAAAAAAAAATCCTAGATATCCTTACCCACGGCCAAAGTTGGTCGATTCTGGATTTTTTGTTTTCCAAGAAAGTAAGAAATCTCTAATCCCGGATTTCTTAGGGTTATTTAAAAAACACGAGTTCGATTTTAGCTCTTTTTTTCCGACCTCTGGTATTGAATGTGATGGTTATTCCAAAATACTACTCAAATTAGAGAAGCGTCATAATCTTACTTTTTGTCCAAGTGAACCTAGATTCGAACCAAAACCTTAGCTTCAGGGGTTCCAGGAACCGGTTCGCGAACCGAACACAAAGATTCTTCACGGGTTCGAACCCCTGAACTGAAACTTTTCGGATGTTTGCAGCCTTGAAAAACACTTTATTGTTTTATATTTGATCGGATTCAAAATCATTTTCGAAACTCCACAAAAATTGCTGGTAAGATAAAGACTTTTTTTCATACTGCCTGGTAGCTAAGAGATAAAGACCATATTAGCATCAAACTCATTTTCGAAAATATGAAATAAGTGACATTCAAATTTTGGAAAATCTATCCCTAATGTAGGAAAATAGTCAGAAAACAGTTGAATGCAACTTTTCCGATCAGATACAAACTATGTTTTCAAGTTCTACATAAAATATTACCAATGTAATTTTCACATTTTTTAAAATTCGGGAAATTGGCGAAAAGAACAACTTATTTGTTTTCCATGTTCCGATTTTGCTGGGTCATTTTAAAAAAAATATAAAAACTGTATCGCTCTTGGCAGACGGTGACTAAGCACTGTTCTCGGTTAACCCTGCTTACAAAATGTTTTGGAAATCTCCGAGCTAGGGATAAAGTATCTCATAAAGATTATTAAATCCCGACCGACCGAATCTAAGACCCGATCTCGCAGTTCATATTGGGTTCCGTGGGTTATTGCACGGCGTAGAATTATTTTGAAAATTAATTTTTTTTTTTGGAAAAGATTCTCGTTGGTTCATAAATTACCTCCGACCTGTAATGCGGATTTTTAAGTTTTTTTAATTTGTCCATAAATAAGAAGTTTCATTCCCATCCGATCCCCATAGCTCTAAATCCGCTTCTGGTTTAATCAGGAATTTGTATATACCATTTGCACTAGAAGTAAAGCCAAAAAGCTTTAATGTATCATGTAGCATGTGGAAAAAGAATGGCTAGCCTCTTTGAATCTGCAATTGTTTTGTCTGCCCCTCCATCATATGACATAAGGTTGTGACCATACATCTGGCATATCAGCTCCATTAACTATAATTTTGAACCGTTCATAAACCGTTTCCATGGCTTTGCCCGTTATATCGCCAATTCGCTGTATAACCAATTTCTCGGTAAGATTCTGCATTTTCTCTTGATTACCCAGTGGTAAATAGCCCGCCAGTTCACAGAAACCCACATTGAAAGCGGTGATATCCTTGTTCACACAATAAGTGTCGCGGGCAAAGATAAATACCAGCAGATCACCCAGCTTGCCAGGTCTTCGATCCTGGGTAATGAAAAGATTATGTGGAATATTTTGCTGGCACATCCAATCGGTTAGTTGGTACATTTGATCAATCTTTTGGCGCAACAGTTCGTCATCATCGCCATTGCCAATGATCAGGCACAAAGCTTGAATGGGCATATTCCGGCTCGAGCGATACGCATAGCCCCCAGCCAAATGCTCCAGTTCCACTTGATCAATGTACAAGTCACGTGGCAGGTGTATCAGATGGAAATGCAAATGATTAACCGAAGCCAAAGCCCCAGGACTATTATAGCCCATGCGCATATCCTGATCCTTAATGTTACGCATAAAAGTCAGGCAGAAATTCAAGGACTGCACGGTAATACGCTGTACCAGATTGCTTTTGACTTCCGGACAGACTAGTGTATGGAATTTGGTCAAGGGACTTCTATTGATAATCATCTGTACCTCACTGTTGTCCTTAACCTTGTCTATGGTCAATATGACCTCCAGATCGTCCACCTTATTGAAGTTAAACTGTTTGGGCTTGAATTTGGGATTCAGATTCTCTATGGTCTGAGGCTGGCGGCGCTTTAAAACACGATCGGTATTCAGCTGGGAATGATAGAGATTAGAGTAATATAAATACATATATTTAGGATGCAGTACCTCCGTGTAGAATTGAAATTTGCCCGGCAGCACACGATTTGGCAAAGAGGCACGCAGCTGATAGGCAAACAGGCCGGGAATCTCATGCAGCTGCTGCCAACGAACTTTCAAAGCATTTAAATAATGCGGCGACTTGCCTTCCAAACTCATTAGAAATTTCTCCTTGCTTTCCGTGCGCTTACGTTTAGGCACGTTTCTCTGGCTCGCATAAACAACCAATAAACACCAAATGCCAAAGCGTTGCCACCCTGTTGCATTTATAGTTAAACCTGTTGCCCGCCGCACAGCAAAGAATTTGCCATATATTGAAATTTGGACGAAAAAATTGTCTAGCAAATCGCGTAAACATAATGGAAACTGAATTAAGAAAAAATTAAATTAACTAAACATTATTTATTTATTTTTTGTTTGGGTTGCTTTGACAACCCTGAAATCAGCACCGAACAGCTGATTTGTGTTGCCAGCCCTGGTTAAGTTTATTTGTTTATCTTTACCAAATGGCTCAAATTCGTGGTACCTGTGAAAGTTTTTGTCCTCCGGATGAAGCTAAAATGTAAGTTTTCTTAGAAACTAAAGAAAATTATTTAAACTTTTCTCTTATATTCCAGGCGCACACGCGAGAGACTCTTAAACTTTTTTGAGTACAAAAATGGCCAAAAGCAAGTACCGGGTGTTTTGGTCAAGGAGTTTACGCGCTCCGCGGCTGATGTTAAGGTGCCCAAGGCCCAGGATTTACGTACTGAGGCCTGTTTGATCAAAACTCTGGAATACCTGCTTAAAGAGTAGGTAGAAGGCGGATATTTCCAACTGTTTATAAAATGTTCCTTTTTTCAGCATTGTCCTGGACACCCGCAAGCCCTATCATCTGGTGTATGATTTCATTTTCGATCGCCTGCGTGCCATACGCCGTGAGATTGTCATACAAATGTTTGATGCCCGCAGAACCATACCCATTCTGGAGTCCATTATTATGTTTTTGGCCTATAGCCGATATCGTCTCAATGGCGAGCCCATAGACAAATTCGATGCCAAAATATGTGATCAGCATTTGCAGGAGTGTCTGAATGGTGTGCTTTGCTGTTACGAGGAATTGGATGAAAGTGAAACGGTTACTTTACGTCAACGGGACCGTAGATGCTTCATTGAGGCCCTGTATCAAGTTTATAATTTAGGAGCCCTGGAACCTTTGGCGCGCGGCCTAACCCTACCCGCCTACATACGTGAAGAGGCCACATTTAAGCTTTGTTTTGAAATGTGTCTGGCCTATCAACAGGGGAATCTCTACCGGGTGCTGGTAGGTTTGCCAAAATTGCCTCACATTATGTGTGCCTTGGCTGCCACCAAATTGCAAATGATACGAAGGTGAGCATCAACAATCAATCAAATTTACCGTTGCACAAACAATTTCAATCAGTGTTGACAAGTAAGCTTTTTTCAATTTGAAAACAAAAAAACAACAGCCCGCTTTCAACTTAGCTTGACTTTCTGAACGAGAATATATATATATTATATTATGTGTTCGAAAAATGGTGATGATTTTTAAACGATTGTAGCTCAAAATGAAAGAATTTATTAATTTGTTTAAATTTAAATTCAAATGTTGTTTGCACCAACAGCATAAAGACATTTAATTTTGGCCATTTTTAATTTAAATTTTCATTTAGCTATTTTCCCTTTGTTTATCTTAGCAATTTTTTTTAATTCAAAAAGTGGGCAACACTGATTTAAATTGAATGTTAATGTGAATATTCCCGTTTGCGTACATATGTATGCTTGTGTGTGTGTCTATGTAAATAATATTGATTCCTTTACAGACGTTTGCTGCTGGTGTTTACGCATGCCTACAACAACAAACAGTTGACAGTGCCGGTCACATACTTGTTGCGTCTGCTGCTGATTGACACCAACGATTCCCTATTCAAGCTATGTCGTCATTATAATCTGGCCGTTACGCCAGATCGCCAGGCGGTACATTTTAATAAGACTGATTTTAATAACTCGGCTGAGACCTTGAAACTATTGAACGAGCCCTTTATTGAGTCCAAAATCGAGCGAATTTATTTGCCCGATGTGTTGCTGCTCAAGAAGTTCAAAGTGTAAATTAAATTAGGAACAAAATTGTAAATACTTATTTTGGATTAATATGGCAACCCTAGTTATCGTTATCGCTATCGATAAACGCGCAAAGCGGCTTAATAATTATGCATTAATTTCTGCCGTTCTAAACTATATTGTGCATCATATCTCTCATAAATATAGAACATTTATTGAATTAGTGGATTGTTTTTATAAATTCTACCGTTTGCGGGTCTGGCGCGCATACACATACACACACGCAGGGCTGCATTTTCGATGCCGTTTGTCGACACAAACACTCACACACACACACGCGCACACCAACAAAAATTGTACGCAAGAGAAAGTGCTTTGAAAAACTCAATTCCGCCATATTTACCGGCAAAATTCAAAATATTTACATTGCAATCAAACATTTTGGCCAGCCCCAATCCAAGTGTAACATTAACAAGTGCATCCAAAGGGCCACACAACCGGGCGACGTCTACGTCTCGTCTGCCGCCGTTGTCGCGCAGCCCAACGCAGCACCCTTAACTCGAACGACAATAGGAAAGTCATCGGGAGAAGGAGGAGGCAAACAGACAGAATACCGACAAAAACAACAAGCAACGGTAGTGCGGGGTAATTGCTTTTCTTTTTTTGGGTGGATACAGAGAGCAAATTGCTAACTTCTAAATTGTGAATTTTGCAGTGGCCATACCAACACACACACACTCACACACACAGAAGCGCTTACACACAGACACGCACGTATAGACACAACAGGAACGATGACAAGTCATCATCACGGCGGTGGCCACTACCAGCACCAGCATCAACCCCGGGCGGCCATAGTCAAGAATCTATCGTTAGCGGCGGCAGCAGTGCCGCTGCCTCTGCCCCTGCCCACGTCTGTGTCTGTGCCCCCCTCCTCGTATTTCTCACATACACTGCCGTCATCCACCACAATTGTGGAGCAGCATCCATACACCAGTGAACTGGATGCGGCGGAGAATGAGAGTTTCCTAATTGAGGAGATTATCGATGACTACGATGATGAGGCCAATATAGTGGTGGACACTGGGGAGTTCTTCATATCGGGTGATGTTTATGAATACTATCCAGTGGATAGGCTAGACCGGATAGCCACAGCCGATGCTCTGCCGCCGCCCATTATCATGCAACAGCAACAGACCAGCGATGAGGAGGAACAGACCGAGGATTTTATAGAGGATGAGGCTTTGCGTCTGTCCTCGTCCTGTGATGGCGAGGATGAGCTGGATGAGGAGGAGTCAGTGCCGGCTATGACGAATGCCTTTGAAATAGCCTCCGAAATGCTGACCACCATAGAGGCCACCAATATCAAGGAGGAGCAACTGGAGCAGAGCAGCGACTATTATATGAAAGCCAGCGGTCACGAGGATTCCAACAGTTCGCATGCCATGCAGGATTTCAAGCCCTTTGGTCGGGCCCATAACACGCGTCGCTGGAAACAGACCAAAGTACCCATACGCATTACCCAGGATGAGTTCAATGTCACGTTATGGTCCTCGCTCAACTCGGAGGATGAGGACGAGGATGATGAGGGTGAGCTGGAAGAGCCAAGGGTCAACGCAGTAGCGCCTGTGGTGTCTACCACATCGGCCAGCAGTGGTGACAGTGAAGCCTCCGCTTTGCCCAAGCTAATTATAGACGATCAGCTGCATCATGATGTGCTCAGCGATGGTATAGGCAATGAGTATGTCATACTGCCGGATCCTTTTAGCGCCTCGGCTGTCAACGATGTGGAGGAGGTGGTCAATGCATTTATGGGGGATGTGGTCAAGGGTGAGGATGATAGCCAACCCTTGAGCGAACAATATATTATGGATGAGGCCTATGGTCATATTGAGCTCATTGAGAATATGCCACACCATGAGGAGTTCATAACCGCAGCAACTGCTGTGGCTCCAACTAATACGGCCACAACCACCTCACCACCAGCCACAGCAGCGTTACCCAAATTGGTGCTACAAAATAGCAGCACCAATGTGCGACTGAAAACCACCCAAAGCCAAGCCAAGTCTTCGAAAAGGCAGAGCCAACAACAGCAGCAGCAACAGCAGCAGCTCAGCTCTTCCTCCGCCAATTCAGTTTTGCCGCCGCCACCTTTGGTGCCCACACAACGCAGCGCAGCCGCTGTGGTGTCCACCCATCAATCCCTGGCCGTGGAGGATGAGGAGTCTAAGTATCGTTGCACACATCGTGGCTGCCAAAAGGAGTTCCGTAATCATTCGGCCATGCGCAAGCACATGCATACGCATGGTCCGCGGGGTCATGTATGCAATGTGTGCAGCAAGAGCTTTGTGGAGAGCTCCAAGCTGAAGCGTCATCAGCTGGTGCACACCGGCGAGAAGCCCTTCGAGTGCACCTTTGAGGGTTGCGGCAAACGTTTCTCCCTGGACTTTAATCTGCGCACGCATGTGAGAATACATACCGGAGATCGGCCCTATCATTGTCCCATTGATGGTTGCTCCAAATGCTTTGCCCAGTCCACCAATCTCAAATCGCATATGCTAACGCATACGAAGCCAAAGCGAAAATGGCCCCGGGCACCGCAGGTGAACAACAAGACGCCGCTGGTGGCGCGTTACGGCCGCCTGGAGTTTGGTGAGGATCCGCGTTTGGTGTATGTGGAGCCCAATGGTGAGATGCAGGCGGTGCTGCTGGATGGCACGACGTCCAATGCATCCTAACCAGCAGCAGCTGGTGCAGCGACCAGGCAGTTGCCCCTGCCCCTGCCCCTGGCTGTGGTCTAGATGAGGAATGTACAGTTAGTTGTAAGAGGCAAAGTTTAATATATGTAAGTTGGAACAGTTTTGGAGTGCATGCACTAGGTGTGGCCAACTCCAACACGTCCTCCTCCTACTCCTGCGCCATCTGCTTCCCCAACTCCCCAACTAAAGTGGAGTGGAAGAGTGGCTTTTGTCAAACAGTTCTTAGATTTTAGTTTGTATAATAAGCGATCCCCCCCTACCCCGCACCCAACCCCTCCCCCCTACACCACTCCGATCTGATTGTAATCCTGTAAGCGCAGCAGTCATCCCTCGAATAACAAAATTCTGCTGCACAATAGTTTTTTCTTACAATATTTAATATTTGCATACACAAAAAACAAACAACAACAACAACAATATAAACAATAGGCTATTCTATATTTTTGTAATGAATTCTAACATTTAGTGCATTGAAGTGCGAAAGTAAAGTACACACACACATATATAAACATGGATGGACTATGGAATTATTTGGGATAGATATGAGGTATTTTTCTAAGAGTCACGGTCGCCACCTGCAAGAACAACTGTACCAAAGCTGATACATAATTCAATATTTAATTTCTTGCGTGAACTCAACAGCGTTAGTGTATCCTCCCCGGCAAATTTTTATTAAAGACAGGAAATACTGTCATACGTACTGAAATCTTGGATATGGAATGACTCTCACTCTAGCTAAAGTCTAAGGATACTATAAAGGCCTAATCTCAGATGACATAAATTTTATTTTCGGCCCTATGCTTCATATAAATAAGACAGCTGCTCAAAAGCATTTGGATGTCAAAGCTCTACAAAAGTGTTTCTATTCATATGAAGCATTGTGACGAAAATAATTTGTATGTCATCTGAGAATAGGCCTTAACCTGGAAAGAAACCTCTTGCCGATCTTCTCGAGCAGAGCAAAAGCTGCACAAAAAAATATACACATGAGGATTTGATGTGAAACATGTTGCTAATATAGTTTTGAAAGGAACAGCGATTTGTATGCAACTTTTTTTTTTTATTTTAGCAAAATACACCAAACGGATAATTTTTCCCTTCCTTTGATACAGGAGAATATAGGTCGATGATTGCTTAAGGCCTCATTCCAGATGGTATAAAAATTTATTTCGGCACTATATATTCATATAAATAAGACAGCTTTTCAAAAGCATTCAGCTTTCAAAGCTTTCGACAGTGTTTCTATTCATATGAAGTATTGTGCCAAAATAAATTTTTTATGTCATCTTTAAAGAGGCCTTTAAATATACCTTAATATAACTCTTATACCAGATCTTATACAGGAATTGCTTGCTCAGAGTTATACAGAAAGAGAAAGAATAAATTGAGTAGCTATGTACAGCTGCGAAAAAAATAATAGCATCACCCTTTTAAGCAAATTTTTATAACGACATTTGTAAGTTTCAGGAACTTGTTGAAAAATTAAGGAAATCGAGGGAACAATATGATAGCATCATTTTTATACACTGTACCGGAAGGTACAAAAAGAATATTGGATTTGTGCAAAGGTGTGTAACAGCCAGATGGAAGAATCTTTGGCACTATACAGCATTATATATTCTTGATGAGCATCAACAGCCGAGTCTATATAGACATATCCGTATGAGCGCACAGATCTCAAAGATGGTAAGAGATAGAGGTTTCAAATGTATGGAGCATAAACTCGTTATACTTGCAGGCAGATGAAGTTTATTTTTTATTTTTGCCACGCCTCCTGCCTTCCATCTCATCTCTCACAATTTTGGAGTTAGGTTGTTCGAACCTTCTTAACATATATTCTTCTCATCAATACTTATACATCGATTTCCGATCAGATGCAACACTAACAGAGTTGTCACCGCCACAATTTGAAAAAAAAAACCTTAAGTCTTCCACCGTTTGGAACCTTTCTCCACCACACATTGTTTCCAGATCAGATGCACAATAGTCCAGGTATAGACAAAACAAATAATTACTTTGGGCAGCACTGGCCGTAATTGTGATGGGCAGCACTTACACAGTTTGTGGGATCCCACTTTAGGGTTATTCGTTATAAGCAAACTGGTACAGAGTATATTACAGTCAGGCTTGACCGACTTTTATACTTCTTTTCGATTGATATGGGTTTACAATAGATGAAAAATAATGTTTCACATTTTTCTGGGGTAAAAATAGTTTTTTAGGAATTTTACAATTTGTTTTTACATATTTCGCCATAGTATTCGTTATCCTACAACGATTTGAAAATGATATACATATACGAAATCACCTACAAATAATAACAAGTCACTTTTTAATTAAAGTTAATTTTTTTCGAAATATTTAGCTCAAAACTTCAAAAAATGTGTGAAAAATGTTTTTTTTTTTTTTTAAAATTTTGGACTTACGGAAATTCGAAAAAAAAATTAAACTGGTGTACTTTCTTCTTTGATCGTAGGTATACATTTAATTAGGCTTCAAACAAGCTATCGTGTAAAAATCTGTGGTAAAACGGCCAAGTTAAAGACTTTGAAGCTAGTTGCTCAAAATCGAATTTTTCAACTTTTTCTTGTTTAACCTCTCATCGGCCGTAGGCTCTGTTATGTAGCCTTCTTTAACAGTAGCTTAACACAGAACTGTTGCAGAGTTTTGTATGGTACCCTTGCTCAATTTATCCACAGACACACAAAATCTTGTTTGACGCCTAATTAATGTAATACTACAATCAAAGAACACATTTAAGTTAAGTAATTTTATATTAACAGTTGGCATCAGGGCTGCAAACCGGTTATGAACCGAACCGGTTCGAACCCGGAATTCCGACTTTTCTTTTACTGTGAAATGAACCTTGAACCGAACCTCTTTTGAAAAAAATAGGTGAACCTGAACCTGTTCCGAACCAAAACTTTCGGTTCGGTTCAAAAAAAGCTACAAGTCTTAGTTAAGCGGGTATTTTATTAATAAACAAAAAATTGCTCGAAGAAATAATACGTATTATAAACTTCAGAAAATCTGTATTTTTTTTATTTTTTACAATTAAATTACTCTTTTTTACAAATTTTGAAAAACTTCGGTCGAACGAAGGTTCGAACCAAAACCTTATCACAAAAACCTTGAATTTCTGAACCTTGACCATGGGTACATTTTGGATCGAACCTGCGAAGCGAACCTCCGAAAAAATAGTTTGGGTTTGCAACCCTGGTTGGCATTGCTTATATAAAGCTATCGAGAGAAAAATTCTAAGCATCACTCCTAAATTTGGTACGGAAACTTCTAATTTCGAGTATATTTTAAACTTAAGTATGTCAAACGGACCTCATTTTTGATGTGATGAGACGTACGCGTTCCATCTAAAGTTCCTTCACATTAATTTCATCATATATGTTGCCTGCTGAATTCATTAAGTTCCACTTGATGTCGTCCGAATCCAGCCTTAGTTCGTCTTCTTTAAAAACATGTTTTTCTATTTTTCGCCCAAGGAGTTCAGTGGATAATCCAACGTCTCCAAACATTTCTTTTGCATAGACTAAAGCGCCGTCTGTCTATTCCTCTCGCTATTTCAATAAAGTCGTCTGGTAAGCTCCTACTTTCTGGGCGCCCTAAGTAATATTAAGGTCTTTTGATGACAGATATTGTTAAGCATCTTCTACTTTCTCATTACGCATCTTGTTAGCTTAGAATGTCATTGACCCAACTCTAGCTTTCAAAACAATGCCTTGGAAAGCATATAGAAACAATCTAGAAAAGAAAAATCTATAAAATTAAGAACTATTTAAAGCTATTATTTTTACTTATCTGAGTTCTTAAATGAGTCGTTCAGATAGTGTAAAATTTAATCTGAAAAGCTCACTTGAGATAAAATATTCTGATGATAAGTGTATTAGCCGACTCATAGGAGAGAACTCAGACAAGTGAAATTTATAATATGAATTTAAAAATCAACTAAAGGCTGTCTAAAATTTATATTTTAGAGAGTTAACATTTATTGAGGTGACGGTTTAACTAGATGTACTTCATATTCCATTAACCTAAGTCTATATAAATTCTAGACTTAAATACTGCGGCGAATTTTGTTAGGTCCACTTCAGATTCGGATCAGCTGGCGATTATCGACATGCTGCTCTACCTTGATAATTTGATGAGCTCGAAAAGTGTTATTAAAGAGGCACAATTACAGATACATACAATAGATATTAGAAAAATGCGAAAATATAGAAATTATATAGAAACACACACACACACGGCTCGTTAAATGACCTTGACGCCTGGTCCTGCTGCTGCGGCTGGCAATAAGTCCGAAATGGGCGTATTGGCTCCCAATAAACCAGCAAAGGAAAGAAACACCGAATAGTTAAAATACCAGAAAACGCAGAACAACAGCATGAAAATGACGTCTGTAAATAAAAGAGGGTAATAAAAATATGCCCAAGATAAGCAAGAAAATTGGAATATGGGATGACGAATGGGTAAGGCCGCAAAGACCTAATCTGAAGAGGCTTGCTAATAAAACTTACGTATCGTTACACGCTCCCATTTCTCCACCATATACAGCTCCGTTACCTGCCGCCAACAACAAAAACAACAAACATATAAGGTCAATTAGCAAGGGGGACAAACCAAATTAATTAATTGAAGTCAGCTGCTGCTGCTGGTCAATATGTACGCACCATTAAATAGCGGAACCACCAATAGCCCGCAAATTCAGTCAAGTTGTCCAACATGGCAGGGAAATCAATATAAAGGTGATGTCTGTGTGGGTAAACAAAAAATCGGGCTAAAAGCGCGTTTTGACCAAATTTAATTTGTCCACTGCCTTTATACTAACTAGCGATAGTTGGCACAATGTACTCGATACTTATAAGCAAATATCGATACATTAAGCATATATCGATAACATCAAGTAGTGTGACCATTTGCGGGGCACTGTGGGAGAGCAAAGAGCAAACATTAATTAATAATTAAAAACTTTAAAAAAATGTATTTATCCTAGGTCTTCTTAAGCAGTAACGGTACAATATTTGTTAAACATTGTTAAAAAATGAGTTTCAGTTCTTTGTAGCCTTTTCTACTTACATAAACAGCGAATATTCTATTATCCAATTCGCTTCATAAACTGTAGTTGTTACCCACTGTGCCGCTGATTTGTTTTGATTTTGCAAACAGCAAAAGGAAACAAACTTGACTCAAAATGCATCATATTGTGAAACTCTTGGAGCGCACCCAACTATCTCACAGCCAGCAGGCCGATGTTAAGCCCTTCATCTATGCCGTTACCAAGTGGCTGGAAGATGAGGTGGAATTGCACATACTTCGTACATCCAACAATCAGAATTACCGGGGACAACTGAAATTCACCGAAATTAGAAATGCTGCCGAGGAACTCGATCAGCCCTATGAAACATTCTTGGCCGAGTGTCAAAAGGCTTTAACCACCAATATGGGTCTACCTGGCTTCGATTACGAACTGTCCAAGGAGGAGGAGGCTGATACCGTTTTCAAGATATTCAAATGTACCGGATTTGAGACACTTTATCTGGACATACAGCTGCGTAAGGTCTCCAACTGTTTTAGCATGTTGGATATAGCCATGGAATTGGCCAACCATTCACAGAATCCACCTGTTAAGACTGAGCAAATATCTAGCCAAGGACTACAGGAATATGAGCAATTTGTCAAGGACTCGAAAAAACGAGAAGAGAAATTATTAAAGAAATTCCTGCTGCTCATTAACGAGAAGAAGTCCAAAATTGAAGAGCTGGAAGGCAAATTGAGTGGTAGAGCCAGACCTGTGGCAGAGGCTCAGCCTGATGAGGACACGGACAAGGAGGAAGATGATGACTATGGTGCACCCACACAAGCCTTGAATATTGATGAGAATTGAAGCATTCATTATCGGAAATGTAAGTTTGATATGAGAGGAATGGTAAATAACAAATGGCAAGAAGATTAATATAAGATGGCAAACATTATTAAACTGTAGATCCTCGTTATCAAATGTGTGTATAGCTCAGAGCATTGATTATGAAACGCACATGTGTGTTTTTAAGCCTCTATTTTTACATTTTTTAATACAAGAATTTATGAATCTTACATATTCCTCCCTTTTAAGTCTTAAATAATCATCATTTTTTCGCTCAACGTACTTCAAAAAGCAATAAAATGCTGAAAATCAGACATAAGCTTAAGGTCAACTCAAGTATTCGAAAAAAATATGCCAAATAACTCAGATATTGCATTTGCCCCACGAACATCACTTGATGATAGAAACAAACTGCTTAAGAATCACCAAAAATAGTCATTTCCAAGTGAAAACGATTATCTATTTACCACTATATTCTTGGATAGGAAAGTAACAATGTTGGAGGATCAAAAGTTTATTTTAAGAGATTAGAACTGAAACGAATAACGGGTATGGCATCGGTAATTGAATTTGACTACGATTAAGGTTATAAAATATCGGTTAAGTAACAGTTATCATAACAGTTAGAATATAGCCGTCGGGCCAAGCAATTACCGACAACATAGCCATAATTCGTTTCGATTTTAATCTTATTTATTTTTTTCTTAATCAAAATTTGCGGAATGCCTTGAAATTCATATATAATAGGCTGCACATTTGTCAGAACCGGATGACTATATAATATATCCCCAATCCAATCCTTATGTATGCAGTTCCAAAGTACATCAACAGAAAAATTTAACGATTTTTTTGTACCAAGCCTGAATTTTAAATCACAATCATTTCGAACACAATCCTTTTTCGGGCCAACTACACATTTTTAATCCCCAGCTGACATGTCAACACTCAACACCAGAATAATTTTTATGATTTTTAAAATGCAATCCGCGACATACAAAATTCCGTAAAATTTTAAACTCCAATTATTTTTGGCTATAAGTTGGGGTACCACTTTTATATTAATCATGGTTAATTATCATTCCATGATACAAGTTGTGAAATTTTTGCAGAATCTTTGAAAGGTGGTTAAAATTAAAATTCCGATTTGCGGTGGTGGCAACTCTACTATCGGTCATCTGATCGGGAGGGGGAATAAAGTATTGGGGGTGAAAATAATGGCGATTATAAAACTTTATTATAGTTCATCTGATCGGGAAACGGTGTATAGTGTTTCGATAAGTTATGATGATTAAAATATATATGTCTCGAAGGTTCGAACCATCTATGTATCTTCAAAATAGTGGGACAATTGAGATATTTTCCAAATTGCGGGTGTGTCAACTCGTCTATTGTTCATCTGATCGAGAAATGATGTATAGTGGGTCGATAAATGATGATGAGTGGAATAATTCTCTAGAAGGTCGAACAAGCTAACTCCAAAATTTTGGGAAATATAAAGTTTTTCATATGTACACTTGAAAAAATGGAAGCTCTAGCTCTTAGATCTATGTCTATATCGATTCGGCTATTGATGCTGATCAAGAATATATATACTTTATGGGGTCGGAGATGCTTCCTTCTGCTTTTTTTTCTATATACCCTTTTTACTTTACGAGTAAAGTATAAAAAAACCAGATCACAGATTACAGGGAAAAAAAATTTTTGCACTTTTTTGAAAAAAAAAACGATTTTTTTCGAAATATTTTTATTGTAGCATTCAAACTACTAAACTGATTGGAAAAAATTTTCTTCAGCTAAAATACTAAAATTGCATACCCATTAAATTAATACCTTGCTTGACTCCATTTAAAGTTTCTATCTCAAGATATGGCCGAAAAAAACTAAAAAAATTCTAAATCAAAAACGTATTCATACAAAACTTTTTAATTTATTTTTTGGTTCAACTCAAAAATTGAAATCAAGTTTTATTATAAAAAAATTATATTTAATTTATTTAGTGGCATCTAATCCTAAAAATATTCTTATCAAAATTATTTAGGTAGTTAGCGGCATTTAATACGATATTGAAATGTAATATTTTCGGTAATGCGGTTTCTTGCGACATAATAAAAATATGCGATATTTGAGGTGATAATCAAACGCTGACAGTTCTCTGTTTGAAACATTGATAAATGGAATTTGTTTAGTAAAATACGCCAAATTATCCTTAATAACTTCACACATATTAAATGAGTTCCTTCTATTTTATAGATTTCCATACGAATGCAATTCCCCACTGCCAGATGTGGTATGACCAAGATTCCCGCTGCGTTTATGTGCTTGAATGTATTTCATTTTTTATTTGGTTTTTTTTCTCATCATTTTTTCCTTTTTTTTTTAGTTTTTTGTTGTAAAATAAATTAGCTTTAAATTGTGTATATATGTATGTATGTATATATAAATAAACAACAAATAGACTTTTTAACATAATACATTACAATTTACCATCAATATATGTTTAATAATCGTGTCTTAACAATTAGAGCAACAGAAGATCGTATTTTTGGATTTTGGAATAATTTAGTTTTTTTTAGTTATCGTTGCAGAGTTGTGTCATAAAAGGAAATTTGGAAACACGCCAAAAATCAAAAGAACAAAAAAATCAAAAGCCTTTTACATAGATCGTTAATATGTGTGTGTGTATGTATGTGTATGTATATGCTATTAGATAGACGTTATGTATAAATATGCATGTTAGGTGTGTGTAACAGGAGGCTGATGATAGAGAAGGAGCAGGCGCAGGCGCAGGTAGCGTAGATCACTCAAAGTGCAAGCAGATCCTCGTCAGCGCCCGGTTTCTTTGGTGTGGCCTTTCGTAAGCTATCGGCGCCGGCGGAGTTCGTTGGATTGATCGTTGGAAGATTTTCGGCGGCAGCAGCGCGTTCCTCTAGGAATTTATCAAATTCCGAACTGGTCAGCTCCTCAATGCCATCAATGTCTTTCTAAGGTGGGGAAAAGTAAGCGAAATAAAAGAAATTTAGGGACTGATGGTCTTTCTTTTTTTTTTTTTAAGTGTAAGCAAATAAGCGAAATTATGTAAAAATGAGTGAACTATAATGAAAAATCATGAGCCTGGGGTTATATGAGCTTAACATAGAGCAAAAATTTCAAACAGTTGCTACTTACTGAGCCGCCCAACCACGCCTCCATCTCATCGATTTCATTCTCTTTCGTTGACTATATAAGTGTGTGTCAAAACGGAATTAACCCAAAAGGAACCAATAGAAAACCAAGAAATAAAGCAATTAAATTAATTTGTCAAATTAAAAGGCGAAATGAAATTTTAAGTTTAAGGAAATAGATCGAACGCCATTAATTAGAACATAATTCAGCGGCTGTCCTTACTCACTTTACTTACCACCGGCGGATCGCCGGCTGAGCGTTGTGGTGGTGGTTGGTTTGGTGGTGGCTGCTGCTGCGGTTGTTGTGCTTGCGGTTTGTAGGGTGAAGCGTTAGTGGCTGCCACCGGAGCCACACTGCCAGCGGCAGCATCCACGGAAGGAATATCGCGTAGTAAATCAGTTTTGCTTAAATAGAAAAAAATAATGAGTTTCACGAAAGTAAAGATTCCATTCCAACTTACTCGGTGCGCGATTGTGCCAGCATATCAAATTCATCGGCTGCCCCTCTCTGAGCCGTTATTGCTGCTGGTCCCGGAGTACCATTACCTCCACCCAAATTAAGCTGGGCAAAACTTGGTGGCAACTGCTCTTCGCTGCTTTCAATCAGATCAATCAGTAGCTGATCACTTTGTGGCGTATGGCTGGCGGCTGTTGTTGCTGTGGGTGTCGCCACACCTGGCACACCCATGGCCGCCCCCAGCACTGCCGCCGGCGAGGTAACAGTTGCTCCACTTTGTCCACGATTCTTTTCATAACGCTGATGACGCAGGAATAAATTATTGAGCTCATCGTTAATGCGTAAAAATTCAGCAGTCAATTCATCATCCTGTACGCGTCCAATTAAATCCACAATGCGCGACTGCATCTCTTTGCAGGTGGAGGTAAGCTCATTGAGCAAAGCATAGTCATCTGTGGACTCCTGACCCGGTTTAAGCACGCTCAGCATTTCACTCAAAATGGACATGTTGTTATTGACAATCTCCAGCTCTGAACGCAATTTGGCCGACTGTTCGGGGGTCAAATGCAAGGGACCCGTGCTGCTGGGTGGTGGACCCACAGCAGCAGCAGCGGCTGCCACCACCTGATGTTGAGGCGAAATGGCATGATGCTGGGCGGCCATCATTTGTGTATGCATCTCCGGCACGCTCTAATGGTTAGAAGATAATTTCAAGTTTTAGGTTTAAAATAAAATATTTTTACTCACCCTTTGTGGCGTATAAATGGGCGCCATGGCATCCAGATCCGTGGCCGGAAACTCTATGCCCTTGTTCTTCAGCTCCATATACATTTGAGTCACCCCATTGAGATCCGGTTGATTCTTAAAAGCATCTGCCCAGATTTGTATAAGACTTAGCACCTTCTCTTGCATCGCAGCTGGCGGATCATTTTTTGGTCCAATCAACTTGACCAGATCATTAATGAAATCCTTTTGGGCCACCAGCATATGGAAGGCTTTGCCACAGTTCTTCACACAGGTCTCCAGCACGGTTAAAGTGTACATAATCACCTGATTATTTTTACCCGCATTCTGTGAGAGACGTTTGCGTATGGCACGCATGGCATCACGAGCCGTATCCGATGATTCGTTAATCATATCGCAAATTTCCATATTGGCGGCCCAATTCTCCGAAGCCAGAGCAGCATCGGTGGCAGCCTCTATAGAGGGAGAAAATTTAGAGAAATTAGTTTTCAATCAATAATTGGTTCTGGTTTGGCTCTGACCATTTTTTGGACAAAGAAATTAATAATTAATACATTTTTTATCGATTGTGAGTGAAAGTTTGAGTTTATGAAATATAAATGGAAAGGTGGTAATTGACCTTGTCCATTTGTGGCTTTATCAATAATAAATCAAATTTATTTACACACAAAAAAATAAATTATTTTTGTCAGATTCATTTAGAGCAGACCTGCAAAACCAAATAATTTTTGCGGAGGTTTGGTTCGAACCAAAATTTAGTAATAGTTGGGGTTCTAATATTTGAGGTTCAAGTTTTTGGTGCTAAGTTTTTACCCGATTTAAAATAGAACAAGTAAGAAAGACGGTCAAGCCCGACTGTAATATACTCTGTACCTGTTTGTATACAACTAATAACTTTAAAGTGTGGGGTGCAAGTGCTGCCCATCACGATTACGGGCAGTGCTGCTCAGCGTAATTATTTGATTTGCTTAAAATTCGAATATCGTTCATCTGATCTAGAAACGGTGTATGGTGGATCGATAAGTAATGACGATTAAAATATATCCCTAAAAGGTTCAAACAATCTGTCTTTAAAATTGTGGAAGATATTAGATTTTGTGGGGGTGGCAACTCTGCCATCGTTCATCTGATCGGAAAACAGTGTATAGGGGCTCGATACGTAATGATGAGTAGAATATATGTCTAGAAGGTTCAAACAACCTAACTCCAAAATTGCGGGATATTGGAGGTGTTTTTAAAATTGCAGGGGTGGCAACTCTGCCATCGTTCATCTGATCGGAAAACGATTTATGGGGGCTCCATAGGTAATGATGAGTAGAATATATGTCTAGAATGTTCAAACAACCTAACTCCAAAATTGTGGAAGATATTAAGTTTTTTTCAATTTGCGGGGGAGGCAGGGGGCGTGGCAAAAGAAAAAACTAAACTTGATCTGCCTGCAAGTATAAGAAATATATGTTCCATACACCTCAAATCTCTATCTCTTACCATCTCTGAGATTTCAGCGTTCAGACGGACTTGTCTATATCGACTCGGCTGTTGATGCTGATCAAGAATATATATACCTTATAGGGTCGGAGGTGCTTCCTTCTGGCTGTTACATACATTTGCACAAACCCAATATACTCTTTGTACCTTTGGTACAGAGTATAAAAACCATTGATTTGTTAAAAATCTAAAAAAAATTTCATAAAGATTTAATTTAATTTATTTTCAATTAAAATTGATGAGTAATGCGTCTTGCACTAATTTATGATCTATATTACCATCTGTTATCACGCAAAATACATTTCAGGGTGGTAAAAGCCCGTTTAAATAAGACTTGAAACTTTTGTTGAACCAAAACGAAAATTTTGGGTTAGGATTAGGATCAACTATTCGCTTCACAGTAAAAGACAAATCGGAATTCCGGGTTCAAACCGGTTCTGTTATACCTTGGGAAAAATCTTGAATAACTTGAAAAATAGAGGAAAACTAGTATAGGCGTTGCCGTTGTTTATATCTGGGATGCAACCCGGTTCTGAACAGAACTGTACAATTTATAAGTCCACAAGTACAATATCGTAGTCTCTACATCATTTAACTCATCGATAAACTGAACCGAACTATATACGAATTCCGAAAATTTTTTTTCAGGAATAATGATTAAACCGAAAAATAATCTTAGAAAAAGAAACAATGAAGCGAATTAAGTAGTTAAAAAATGGAATAAATTAACCCTCTACACTTCTCTTGTTTGTCCGATACGGCAATATGGTTCATGTGTGTGGTGCCTTGAATATAGGAAGTATCAAGAACTATTTACGGTTTATATAAAAAACGATTTAATAAAAAATCCAGTAGTATATGGCCATACTTATTCTCTAATTATGTAAGTTTTCTTGCATTTATATCAGCTTATTTGGACAAGCTTTCGGCCTATTTAAGCAAAACACAGACTTATGTAAATTTATTGGAGAACAACTATATTTATATTCTAATTTTGTATAGGAACTAAAAAAAGGATATTTGTTCGCTCGAATTCTTTTAATTGGGCATGATAATGGCGCATCCACAAACAGTTGGAGCATTATTTCATCAATTGCCTTGCACCCAAATAATCAGCATTGTGCCAGATATTGCAATTGCTTTTATGATAAGCTTGCTCTTGAATGCCTTTGTTCTGTAGCCTAACCTGAGGGCAATTCGTAACCTTGACTAACCTGCTTTAGCCTTTCATCAATATTGTTTTCTAAATAAATGGCATTCATTCTTTAGCAGAGATCCACTGCTTTTACTTTTTCTTGGCCTTTATTGTGGTTGGTTGTATGTTTTATCCAAGGTCAGCAAATGTCTTCAAAAATTGTTTCTTATCGCGGTTAAACATTGTCAGAAACTCTTTTGATATGATGACAGGACTGCCGTCAACCGTGAGAGCAAATGCGGAAATCATCTCCAACCATCGCTCACTGCTTAGCAGCACGCACCTCAAAATGGGAACGTTTACACGAAAATCTACTCGAAATTCGGAACAGATCCGATTATTTGGGAAGCCAAAAAAAATGGAAAATAAAATTCGGATATAAAAAACTGGGAGATCCAAAATTGGAAAAAAAAAATATTTAAGGGGGAAATAAATGGTAGAACCAAATTAAGGGAACCCAAAAATTGAGAAAAAAAAACTATGGGAGATCTAAAATTAGAAATTCAAAAATAAGGAAAATAAAAATTATGAAAAGTCGATATTAAAAATATTTAATAAAAAATCACTCGACCCGATCCCGACGTCAAATTTTAAATTCAATACCGTCCCGCTCCCGAAGATTTTTTCGGGACCCAAGGGAATCCCGAAAATTTCCCTCCCGCGCCCGTCTTTAATTTGTGGTATGAATCAGATTGGAAATGCGCTATTTGCGGTAGTTATTGGTTGCGGTTACGTGATTATTTTGTATAACGCCTTATCATATTTATTCTACACCAATGCGGTTGCGATATATTTTAAATAATACATAAATCATTTTAACTCCCAAAACAAATTGCGATCATAGCTTATTTGTGGAACAGCAAGAATATCTTTTAATATCAAATAATATTCGAATCAGTTTGTTTCCCTGGTTCTAACTTATTTCTTCGATCAAAAATAGAAGTTCGATTGATGTGATTAATATGGACAAATTGTTCGATTTTCATCCAGTTTAAGAGAATCATTTACAATTAAAAAATCATTAACCGGTAAAACCACAAATTAAGGTTTCACACATTTATTCATATTGTCGTTCATCAACTAAATAAAAGTTAAAGTATGTATGTTTGTTACTAATAGGCGTCTAAGCCACTGAACCTTTCTTCATAAAATTTTCACAGAATGTTCATATCGATCAGGAAAGAGTCAAGTCTGTGAACGGTTCGAAAACGGGTTTAACCGGTTCAAAAGTGCTCAAAACCGATCTTAAAAAATTTGTTTTTTATATTTCACTGGTTTAAGAGTGTTTCCTAAACCGCTGTACCGTTTCAAAAGTGATTCAGAGACGTATCTCAGAAGTTATTAAAGCTATAAACTTGAGTATGTATAGGTTATTTAGTTAGAGTAAGATATTTCACTGGTTTAAGTCCGGTTCCAAACCCGCTAAACCGGTTGAATAGTGGTCCACAGCCATATCAGAACCTATTCAAAAATAACTGGGAACGTAAAAAATTGGATGTGTTGGTTTGCAACTGTGGTTCAGGCAATATCTGTGGAATTACTTAAGCTATGATCTTAAAGACAAGCCTAATCAGATGGCATAACATGCGGCACTATGCTCTATAATAAAAACTTTAAAAGCATGTTACTGGTTTTCAAAAGTGTTTCTATTCTGTTTCAATAGAAAAGGTTCAGAGCAATATCTTCTCAATTTGCTGATTCTTATGCATATGAATACTAGAGATGTACTAAGTGCATTAATTTTGCCTTAAAAAGGGTTCTGGCCTCGAACCTTTCGTGCCTTTTGGGCTTTTAGCTTAGCCCGAAGCCCGCACGAAAAAATGCCCCAATACGATTTTGAGACACGAAGCAAGAGACCCATCTCTAGGCTAGTCCATGGTCCGCGGCCAAGGCACGCAAAATAAACCAAAATCGAAGCGATTCCAGTTCATTAATGGAATTTTCTTATAATCGGTTGATCTTCCCTTACTAAATTTCAACAAAATTCCGTTGACTTACTCATATTTTTCTGCTCTACATGTTAAAAAAAATGTTGTTATTTGTTTTTCCCAAGCAAATATGTAAAACATCAGGTGGAATTTTATGTGTTTATTCAAGCCTTTGTGGCTTTTTGTTTGCCGAAACGCAAAAACCAACAAATAAGGCAATAATACAAAAAATAATAACAACAATAACTCTTTTTGGAAAAAGTGAGAGAGCCATCCCCCACTCACTCTCTCATTTTGTCATGAGTGCAACGGACTCTCGCAACAATAACAACAAGCAGACAATTTTAATCTAATCAAAACAAAACATAAAAAAAATTACCGCAATGCTGGCTGTGTGTGTGTGTGTGTGTGTGTAGGTGGATACAAAACAGAGCTCGAATGTACATATATTAAGCAAAAAATTAGCAAAGCTCTGAAACTAACACACACACATACACAAAATATGACTACGAATTGCGGCTAAAAATGAAATAAATTCACACATTTGTTTTATGTAACGCAAGCCAAGCCAAAAAGGTGGATGACTAATTGCGCTGCAATTTGAGTAGGGGGGGAGGGTGTGGAGTGTGGGTGGAGGTCCAAAGGTAATCAAACAGCAACAGCGCATCAATAGCAATAAAAATAGTGCCGCTGCCTCACACAAACACGCACAGTCACTTCTATTCTGTGAAAAGCGTCAATGGCCCGCCTTTCATTTCATGACACCTCTCTACTCACTTTACAGTTGTAATCTTATCAAGCTATTGGCCATTGCCACCGACTGAGAAATCTTTAGTTTTGTGTTACTGGGCTTGGTTCTGGCGTGATAGCAACTAAAGGCAACAACAAATCGGTTTTTTGTGTTGTGGGCGGCTCGGGTTCGTGTGTGTGTGTGTGTGCGTAGAAAAATGTTGAAATGAGCCTAAGAAAGTTGTGAAAATTCAATTTTCCAGTGCACCTGATTCGAGTTGTGTTTTTTCCTATTTGACCAAGCAAATGCGCAAATATATGTGTACATATGGTACATATGCAAAAACAATACAATTTCATCCTTTGTGGGTGGTGGACGGGGGTGGTGTGTCAAAGGCCAGGGAAAGTTTTTCTTTACTTTTGTTTCACTCACCGATTTTTTGTCCCACGGGAGTTGAGAAAACATTGCCCAAGGCGCCCACATTGAAAAACGAAGCCATTTTAGTGCACTTCACTCACTGCTAGGTTGGAAGAGTAATTTTATCCGTTTTGTTTTATTGTATTATAAATTTCGTATTTTTTTTATTTATTTGTTTATGCTGCTGCTGCTGCTGCTCACTGCTGCACTTGTTCTTGTAAATAGAGAAAAGTATCGAAAGCAAGTACCTAGGCATCGATAGCTAAATATGACAAACTATCGATAGATTTATCGATATGTAAATCGCTGGCAACCCTGTACACTGGCATCTCTAGCTGCGTGAAAATCGCGAGAAAAATAGTTTTTTGGTCAATTTGATATTCTTATTGCTTAAAAATGTCACGACAAACCTCCAGACTCGATGCCAAAAAAGTGGTAAGTTAATGCAGTGCTTGGAGCAAGGCGCCAAACATTCACCTTGTTGTTGTTGTAGTTGTAAGGTTAGTTTCTTGGGCTAGCAAATCTATTGAAAGTGCCATCCACCCTCAAAATCGGCTTCATATTCGCTTTTCCAGTAAGTGTTGTGTGAAACGAATCCCAAGGAAAACCATTTAAACCCTAATCAAGGAGCCACCACGCCTAGAATGAGCTCCGCCAATGCAGCCAACAGCAGCCACCAGCAGCAGCAGAGCAACAACAACAATGCCACGGCTCAGCCCATACAGGTAATACCCATGCCCATGCTGCCGGCGGGCGCAGCCCAAATCATCATAGGGCAACAGCCACAGGGGCAGGCCACTAACGCGGGATTGCAGCCGCAATTGATACCACTGCAGGCCAATCAAATTATGCTACAGGCAGCGCATCAACAACAGCCACAGATGCAAGTGATGCAGTTGCCCGATGGCCAGACCATTTTCTATCAGGCGGCACCCACTATAACGACACTGGATCCCTCCCAACAGACGCCGCATTACCTCAACCTAAATGGTCAGTTGGTGCAGATTACAGCAACACCAAATGCCCAGCAGGCAGCAGCCACTGGGGCAGGACAACAGATTATAATGTTGCCACAATCAGCTATGGTTAATGCGGCAGCAGCAGCGGCGGCGGCAAATGCTGGCCAAATAGTCACCCAGCAGCAGCAGCAACCGCAACAACAGCAGCAGCAACAACAACAGCAGCAGCAGCAACAACAACAGCAGCAACTGCAACAGCTTCAGAACCAGCAGGTTCAAGCCGTGGCAGCCGCCGCTGCTGCAGCCAACTCCTCTGCCGCCGCCTCTTTACCCACCGCTGTCAGCAATATCAACGCCGATGTCAGCACCAGCACCACCGGCACCAATACCAACAGCGAGGATGAAAACTCCAAGGGTGAGGCCGACGAGGAGCCGCTCTATGTGAATGCCAAACAGTACAAACGCATACTTATCCGTCGGCAGGCACGTGCCAAGCTGGAATCCCGCATACCCAAGGAACGCTGTAAATATTTGCACGAATCTCGCCATCGGCATGCCATGAATCGAGCACGCGGCGAGGGCGGACGCTTCCATTCGGCTCAGGAGAAGGGCGATCAGTCGGGCCTAGATAGTGGCAGTATGCACATGGCGCCCAGCGGCGGAGCCACCCTCAGTCGGGGTACGGCGCGTGCTCCGCCCAAACTGATAGCGCCGCATCAAACGCCCAGCATAACGATAACGGCCATCAAGTCGGAATGAATGTGGACAAAACGGATTGTAGATACAGCATATAAGCAACCAGATTGTAATTCTCTGTAGGATTTAAACATATGCATATGATTAAGCTTTAAGACCACGTCATGTTTTTTCTGGTATGGTAAAACAAATCGAAATAAATTTTTGTATTTATTTAAATCACAAACCTAAACCGAAATTTTCCGAAATTGGCGGTGGAACTTGCAAAAATCACAAATAGTTTACAGCGCTTTTTATGGGCCCCTAATCAAAATTCTATTAAGGACTTAAGGAACTTTAAATGTTGCCAAAAAAACTTTGATCCAGCCCGAAACACTAATTAAGTCAAGAGTATGATAATGCTTCAATTAAATAAGAAATGCAAATTGGAATGGAAAGACAAGATTCGACAATTCATGGCCTAACTTATTAGGAAAATCAGAAAATAAAGGCTACTGGCGGACACTACTTGGATCGGACAAGACCATTAATCGGTTGTGAAATTATATATCTCATAATATAAGCCCATTCCCACACTTAAAATAAACCATATTTTCCAATAATTTTTAATATCCATTTGGACTGCATATTATAATCAAGACCAGGGCTGCAAACCGATTTTTAACCGAACCTGTTGGGAAAACGGAACTCCAACTTTTTATACACTTGAAAAGTGTATATTAATTTTGCCCAGAAGTTTGTAACGCATAGAAATATTCATTTCCGACCCCATAAACTATATATATTCTTGATCAGGACGAAGAGCTGAGTTCAATTCCGTCTGTCCGTCCGTCTGTCTGTCTGTTTCTACGCAAACTAGTCCCTCATTTTTAAAGCTATCGAGCTGAAATTTTACACAGAGTCTTCTTTTTGCTGCACGCAACTAATATGTCGGAACCGGATGACTATATCATATAGCTGCCATAGGAACGATCGGTCTAAGAAGTAGTTCTAGTTAGAAAAACTTTTTTGTTTTTTTATCGTAGCGTCACTAATCTTGGTATATGTTAGTTTAATATGGTTCCACATAATTCTGGAAAAATTTATCAAAATCGGAGGACTATATTATATAGCTCCCATAGGAACGATCGGTCTAAGAACTAGTTCTAGTGAGAAAAACTTTTTTGTTTTCTGTCGTAGCGTCCCCAATCTTGGTATATATTAGTTTTATATACTTTTACATCATTTTGGAAAAATTTATCAAAATCGGATAACTATAGCATATAGCTGCCATAGGACCGATCGGTCGGAAAATGTGTTTTACCAAAAAAAGTTTTTTTTAATGGTATCAAATTTTTATTATGAATGATTTAAAAATTTTATATATCTGATATCTATATCCTATGCAACATTTATATCCTATATATATTTTACCGGTTGAACCAGTTGGAGTAAAGTTTTTCAAGTGTATTAAAACTTCGGCACAGACGAAGTTAGCTTTGCCTTCTCGTTTTTTACCTTTTTCGAACCTACATTTTAGGTTCTTAGTTCAATAGGATTTTACCAACCTAAAATTTCGAAAAGAAAAAAAAATAGAAAATATTGTTTATTATAAATTTATATTAAAAATGATTGAAATTTTCAGTTTAGTTTAACTATCAAATGTTTATTAACAAAGTAATTGCTTTTCAATTAAAATTGAGTACATTTTTTAACCTTAACCATAGGTTAATTTTGGGTTAAACCCGCGAAGCGGACCTTCGAATCAATTATTGGGTTTCGAATAAAGGTTCGGTTAAAAAAATCAACCTTATATCAACTATTAGGAACTTGAATTTTTTTTTCAAAAAATAATTGAAAAATACCTAGTTTGGTTTTTCGGTTTTCAGTTCATTTCGATTATCGGTTCCGTTGCGGTACGCAGATTTCAATATCGGTTTACCGGTACAAGTATGGTTTCACGATATCCAAAAAATTCGTGAAATAATAGAATTAATAGAATTTAAAAATTGTATTCTAAGAATATGCCACATGAAACAACGTTTTTTTACAATATACCGATTTCTGTATATTTCGGATTTCAATTTTGTAATCCGATTCAAAACCCACTTCCGTTTTTTACTTATATCGTTAAATCCTCTGGGCTGGTATTTGTAATTTTTCTTCTTCTAAATATAGTGCTATTTAATTACTAACTTAATATTAAAAAAAAAATGTTTAAGCTTGTCACGTAAGATTGGAAACACCCATATCGACAATGTCCGTACCTAAGAAATGAAATAATAATATTGGCTTAATGTAATAATAATTTCTTATATAGATTTTGATCATTTCGACTTTTGTTTGCTCATAACTCATTGTTCGACACATGTGACATGACAATCAGTCATGTCATTTCATTGTGAATAGCTTGTCATTTGACATTCAAAACAATACAACATGAAGGCTTATCTTTATCATGTCTCATGCGTCGAACAATGTGAGCCAAGCCTAAGTAACACGATACACACAATATTACAAAGGAGGCGGGTCGTCTATACAGGCTGTTTTAGGAACCTCCCGGTGCTGTCTTCTGAAGACTTTGTCTGATGTTTGTTGATGAAAGTAAAAAGTTGGTGCTTCTGACATGAGTGGCTTAAACTAAGCGTTTTTTCCTACGATGGTTCTTGATTGGTACAATGGTTTGGTTTACGAGTTCAGAACCGTTTTGCGGGACTTAGAAAAATGGCTTTAATTTTTAGTAAGATTCATGATTGATCCAGTTATTTTTTACTTCCCAATTATTAAGAACAACCCATTTCTAGTTTTGTTAATTTCGTATACAAATTTTTATTTTCTTCTTCTTCTCTTCTCCTTTCCACACAGAATTCCGAGTTCCTGACACTCACCTATGGCGCTTTGGTCACACAAATGTTGCGTGACTTTGAGAACGTCGAGGATGTCAATAAGCAATTGGAACGCATTGGCTATAACATGGGCATGCGCCTAATTGAGGACTTTCTGGCCCGCACATCGGCGCCGCGTTGCCTGGAGATGCGCGAGACAGCCGATCGCATACAGCAGGCATTTCGCATTTATCTCAACATCCAGCCCACCATCTCGAATTGGTCAGCCGCCTCCGATGAGTTCTCACTGCTGTTTGACTCGAATCCGTTAACCGAGTTTGTGGAATTGCCCACGGATTTGACCAATCTGCGTTACAGTGCCATACTCAGTGGCTGTATACGCGGTGCCCTGGAGATGGTTCAGCTGGAGGTGCAGTGCTGGTTTGTGCAGGTAAGAGTAGGAGCTGCGTGTAAGTGTGTGTGTGTGTGTAATGTTTATGCTTATGTATTTGTGTCTTCTCTTTCTCTCTCTCTCCCTGCTGCTCTGGGCAGGATCAACTCAAGGGCGACAATGTGACGGAGCTGCGCGTTAAGTTCGTGCGACGTCTAGAGGAAGTCATACCAGCTGGCGAGGATTAGAGACAAGACAAGTGAGGTGGATCAGACAAGATATTAAGACGTTAAGGAGACGGCAGGAAGAAGAAGGCGTTAAGAAGCGCGCTGGTTTAGAATTTAGTAACAAATTATTTTGGTTGGATCTGTTCCAAGCTGCATTCCGGAGGAGAGCCACAACACATTAACAGTAATAAACAAACAATTTTAGTTTTATGTTTTATTCGACTTTATACAAATGATTTTCCATTTTGGATTTAATATTTATGTGTATAAATTATAAAATATAAAGCATTATTAAGAAAACAATTAAACACGTTTGGCATAAAAATATGGGTTAGAATTAGTTTCGAACGCCTGAAACAGAATTTGGTTAGGTTTTTAGATAGAAGCCAAAAAAATATTGCACATGTTAAACAATTGGCAAGAATAATATACAACAAATGTCCGAACGTTTTATCAACTGCTAAGGATAAGAGGACTCAAAGAATCCGAGTCAAAATTCAGGCTTAAGTACACAGCTCAATTCGAAAAATATCTAAGCACAAATATCAAAACAAAAAAAATTAAAAATTTCGAAAAAACGTTCTACTATCGATATTTATGATTTGAAGACTCTCGCACTGACTGCGATAGAGAAAGAAAGGGCATTTAACAGTCGAACTTTGCAGAATGTGCTTCGAAAAATAAGTTAATTTTTTTTTGAGTGAAATTTTACGGTCAGTTCCTTTAGTTTTCGGGCCATAACTTTTTAAAGAACGATGATATCGAAAAACTGTAAATCTACTTAATTAGAGGGCCCATAGGTATAGGTCTATTCAAAAAGTAAAGCTGGGAATTCTTTTAAATCATTAGAACATTTTTAAGAATTATTTAAACTTGGGGAAAAAAGAGATTTACTTAAAGAAAAACACATTTTCCACCATAAACATATAAAAATTGGTATCTTAAGAACAATATCCAAAGATTGTGTTGGGTTTTTCTGTAACATTATTCATTTTAGTTCACATAAAGACCAATGTGTTTTGAAAAGGTAATTTGATGTGGCCTTAAGACTGGAAAGAGTTTACACATCTCGCATAATACACGTTTGATTTAAATATCTTCTTAAGAAGAATAACCAGTATACCAAAATACAAAAGAAACGATTGATAGCTGCCCTGATCCAAAAGTTGGATTTTATTTGTAAACCTGTTTAATCAGTATCATTTTTTTCGCATAAAATTTGCCTTATTTCAGCGTGAAACAGCAACCCGTTCAATTCTCATGTCTTCGTAAGGCTAAAAGTCTGTATATCTCGAAACGGTTTTCACGAAGTAGAAAACGAAGTCAGACCCGTACGATTCTGTTGGATCAAGGTGGAATAAGGTATAATTCCACTATAAACGGGATGGGAGACCGACAAATCTTTTTTCAAAGTCAGTTTCATTTATGTTTTTGCGCCAAAAAGTTGTCTGTGCTCTGAATAGTTATAAAGGTGCAAAATATTCTAATACGCAGTGATTGGAAAGGTACTCATTATTTTTACCTAGTTAAGGTACAAGGTAAATGCTAAAAATTATACGCAAATGGGTTATTCAGTACCTAGGTAAAGGTATAGGTACTAAAAAGGTACTTTGTAATAAGCTCTTTAAAGCATTAATTATAGTTTTTTATAGTAATCAAATCGAAATTCGGATACGCATACAAGGAAGTCGAAAGCTTTATCCTTAATCCAACAATAATGTTGAAAATTTGAACATTTTTAATTTATTTTTTATTTTTTACTAAAAATTCTTTCAACTGGGGCATTATTACATTGCATTCCTTTGACTCGATAAATAATGAGTAATCTTTATGTTTTTAAATCTAGGTGGATAATGCGAAAAAGAATGTTGCCAATTTTTAGGTTGCGTTTAAGCAACAATCATTCAGGGAATATACTTCTTCCTAATATCCACCTAGATTTCAACAACATGAAGATGAGAAAACGGTCCTTAGTGTGCCTTCATCCAAAATTATTTATTAGTATATCGATCACAGGAAGTGCGACTTAAGTCAGCAGTGTCATAAATCGTTTTCGTGTCCGCAGGGAGTCATCTCGGTCCATTGTTATTTAACTTTTTTTCAATTGCTTTCCAACTTTTATGACTTGAAGCTATCTATGTGACTCTTTTGACAAACTAGTTTCTCAGCTTTTATTGCAAAATTACCTAAGATCTCTTACCACTTAGTCGCTTGGACTTAAGCAAAATAACTGTAAAATTATCGCCTTTTTATCAAATCAAGCCGTGTTTATACGAATACACCATGCACAATGGGGAAAACGTTCGTATTTAAAAAGTCGACGATTTGCTAAAACTTTACGAACCTAAGTTAAGCTTTAAAAGCCACATTATTTTTCTTTGCAACAAAGCGAAAAGAGTACCGAGAGAGAACTTATATTCCACCATACATTATACTTTTTGTTGGTTCGACCAAATGTAGAATATTCCGGCCTGATCTTATTTCCGATTTCAATCAAATTGGTTAATGTTCCCGTTTTCATTAACCGATTGTCTTATTCGGCGAATAACTTCAAATTTCCAATTATCCTTATCAGACTGTCTTAATGTCAAAATATATAAACCTAATTGTCTAATCGTTTCTTAAAAATAAGACGCTTAACCAATTCTGATTAATCGAATTCGCAAACGAGAACAGACCGGATTTATTCTGCCTCTACTCTTTGCAGTATCAGTTCCTGACCTTTACCTTTACTTCTTACGAACATAAATACGTTTAGATTGACCCCGCTCCTCTGAAGTCCCGTAGAACTTGACATTCAATACAAAATGTACAAATTTTGTCCATAAACTTTTTGTTGGAGTGACTGAGACCATAATTCTCATTGAAATTAAAGTCCCATACCTTTTGAGAAGGTTAATGAAAATTTGAAACTGAGTAAGATAATCAAATTTTTAAATACCTAGGTAAGGTAAAAGGTACACCAATTTTTTTATCTAGGTCTGTACTTAGGTACAAATACCTAGGTACTCCATAACACTGGTAATACGTAGATTAAGGGTGCAAAGATGGAAGGCACCAGTGCGAAAATCAATAATAACAATTAGATTTCATGACAGAACCTGCCTTAATTCGTTAGGGAACGTCGCATGTAAACATGCCTACGACTTACAAAATCAGTACATCTGAGTTAGTATAAAGAGATAGAGACCGGAAGACTGAAAAAAGAAAAACAAGATTTTTGATTTTTCCATGATTTCTTATTACACACGCACTTATTTCGCTATTTTACAACTTACAACCTTTCGAATTCGTAAGATAAAATATGGCAACAATAATTTTGACGGTGAAATTGTTGAGCAAAATATGTTATTTATGTTCTTTACTTTAGATCCGTTCTTGGGGTACAATTGTACCCCAAGAAACTTGCAAACCAAGATTTAAGAATATTAAAACATTAGATTAATCAAAATCTATGTTTTTCTGCTTTTACCATACTATTTACGCAATAGTTATTTCAAAAGATATATCTTAGAGCGAACAAAATACGGAAATGATTTTTATAATTTTATGGAGGTCAATGCCAGAGGCTATTCAATGGAGAAACGACACTATATTAGCGTATCAAATCGGTCGAAAATTTATTGAAAAATAATGATCTCCGATTTTTTAAAGATTTTCTAATAGATTTCGTTTAAACCTATGAGAACCTGCTGCTTAAATTGGTTTAAGACAAAACACCGATACTCAGTTTAAGGGGCCAAAACATAAAACTAAACAATTATGCATTTCGATTGAGCTGTGTACAAAGAGGCTAACAAAAAACCTTTTGGATAATAATCTCAAACAAAAATTTCTAAGGTTGATAAAATGCTCAGAACTTTCTTAAAGGATTTGGTTGATCATTTTTAGGATATTCCACAACTGGGATCACAATTTATATAGTTTCCAATTGATTTTGGATTTTTTTTTTGCTCTAAATGCATGTAAAATTATATATATATATATTTTTTTTTGGTTTAACAATGGGAAATACTAATTCACAGGCACAATATATAACAATACTTTTGATTTGGACACGTTTGTTTTGGTTTTGGTTTTGGATTAGCTTTAAAATGTTGTTGTTGTTGTGGTTTAGTTCTGCTGTGGACAAAGCATTAGGTTTAGATTCCGGCGTGTCAGAACTTTGCGCAGAGCTTGCAGCGTTTTAATGCAGATGACGACACAGCAGCCATTGGCCACACCCTCGGCGGGACTCTTGCAAGTGCAGGAGTGGCTCTTAAGGGCATTATTGTTGTTGTTGTTGTTGTTGGTAGGGCTGGGCGGGATTTTGCCAGAGCAGCAATTGGAAGCGGTTGGGGGTGGTGGTGTGGGTTTATTGCCGCAGCAGCTGGCAGCAGGAGGGAGGAGGAGCAGCGCCACCACAACAACCGCCAGTTGAGGGAGCTGCTCCTGCACAGCCACAGCCGCTTGTGGCTTGTGGTTTAGCTACCTCTGTTTGGCCACCACAGCAGCCACCACCACCACCACCACCTCCGCCAGAACTGCCACTGCCCATGGAAGCCAAGTTTTGCAATAGCAAAGCAACATCCTCGATGTTCTGATTCATTTCCGCCTCGCGTTTACTCACTTTTTTGGTGGCCAAGCTGCCGCATATACGTTTGCCACCATTAGCCGCCACCGAAGTGGTCGTCTTGGTTGCCCTTTTCTCTGTCCCACCTCCTGCCCCACAGTCGCCACCGTGACAGCTCTTGCTTTGATCACACTTGCAATTGGTGCAATTACAGATGCCCGCATCCGCTGTGATCTGTTTAAGTGTTGGCTTATTATCCCTAATGTCCAGCTCCACCAGGCCAGAGGCATCCAGGGGCACCTGAGAGGCCTGCTGGAGAGTGGCCTGCAGCAAGGCGCTATTATTGTCAATGGTCATGAGTATATCATTAAGCAGGGATTCCGTTTCCATATCCTCATCCTGCTCAAAGCTATCATCCTTCAGCAGTTCCTCAATATTCTGTTGATTTAGCTCCAAACTAGGCGGCATTTCCACATCATCCTCCGTGTGGGCGGTCAAGGCACTACCAAAACTTTGTTTCAAATCCACAAAACTGGGCATTTCGGTGGGTAAAACCACACCGCAGGCATCTGTCAAAGGAGCCATGGGCATTATAGGTTTAGACACCAAAACACCAGCATCTATCCAAGGACTAGGTAATTCCTCTTCAGCAGCATAGGACAGCTGATAGGCCTGTGATGTTTCGGGCATGGTCAGTGGTATCTCCTCCTTCAGCATAAACACATTATGGGGCAACATTTGCTGCTGCTGCTGCTGCTGCAACATCACTCCACTGTCCGAGCTGGTGGTTTCCGAGCATTGACTGCCCGGAGGATTTAGTAATAACAACTCATCCGCCTGTTGCGTCTCTGCCGTTGTCTCTGGTTTTGGCACTCTTCTGGATTTCTTTTTACCCTTGTTGAGCAGCTGACGCTGATGCGTCTTTTTGTGCGACTTGAGGCTGTGCGATGTGCTAAACGATTTTTGGCAACTATCCTCCTGACAGGGATACGGTTTCTCACCCGTATGCGTGCGCCGATGTGTCTTCAGATGATGCGAAGCGGTAAACGCTTTGCCACAATCGTCCTCCAGACACTTGTACGGCCTCTCCTGGGTATGGGTGCGTGTATGCTTCTTCAGGTCACTTAATGTGGTGAAACACTTTTGACACATTTCACAATTGAATGTCTCGCCATTGTGCAGACGCAGATGGGCGTGCAATCTGTGAAAAAACGAAAAGAGGGGGCGGGAAATTGTTTAGATTAGACAATGGAAAAGAACTGATTTTTGTTCAAAGATAATGAATACACAGAAAGAAAAAGATCCATTTTTACTTTATGCTGATATTAAAATATCAAATGGATGGGAAAAGCTTATTAAAATATCCAGCCCAAGTGGATAACAAAAATATCCATTTCATCAAAAAATAACATTTTTTTCTCTGTGTAAATGGCGCATTTTTCTATTTGATGCTTCATATCAAGTGCTCACTGTGGTTATCTAAAATTAGGTGCCTATCAAAGATATAAAACTTATCAATCATTTTGCTCCTTTCCTTGCAAAAGCTTTAAAGCTTAAATATTGAAGATACAAATATCTTGTTTTGTTTTTTTTGTTCCATTTAAAGTTGACAACTGACACAAGGAATAAATGGCTGCACAATATTTCTTAAAGAAAAGTCAACTGTTCAATACAATCCACACAATTTATTGATATGGTAACTCTCGAAATTGCTTTTGAGTACCCAATCGATAATCTAAACTTTAGATAAACTTTAGGAATTTAAAGGAAATTGACAGCTCATGTAAAATTCGAACGTGTTCAGTACCTAGCTTAAGACTGAACCACAAAATGAATACACCCACCAAATATTGCTTTCACGAAATCAAAATCGAAAGCAAATAACTTTCAGGAATCTCTCTAATGCGCTAATACAGCGTTGCCAACTCAGATTTTTTCCCGTCAGATCTGGCTTTTTTCCAAAGTTCAAAGCGGGAAAAAATTTAAAACAGCGGGTAGCGGGAAATCTGGCTTTTTCGAAATTTTTTTTGCTTTTTTCAGCTTTTTAAATTTTTTCTTCGTTTTTATTGAAAATATATGCAAAACTTGTAAGAAAATCGTAACTTTCTCATCTCTTTTAGCTTATAAAGCAATTTAAGCTGAGGTATTTAACTACTTTCTGTATTAACTTATACATTTTAAGTACATTTTTATTATTTTGTTTGTCAATTAGTTTTATAGAAAAATTCTGGTGGCACAAACAGATTTATAGAGTTTGCTGCTTTCGCGATCCAGATGTTGTCTATGCCATGGCCCAACACTGAAGTTTAGAGTCTTTAGTTAGGTCAACATTATAAAGGCAAAGGTCTGAAACAGATGCACGTGGACAATCTTAACTCTATACTAAGTATAAGGTGTTGAATATTAAAACATATATTTACTGATATGGGTTGTGAAGACACTGCAAATGATGTTTTGACTATAAATTACCAATCAGATATCTTCATTTGATTGGGACAACAGATGAAGATGAAGAAAGATTAAAAAATCATGAGCTTTTTTACAGTTTTTTTTGTTGCAAAAAACAGTTTTTTTTTTTCTTTTGTTCCCGTTGAAAACTGCTTTTTTTGATGCTCAAAAGTTGGCAACACTGCGCTAATAGCATGTTTCCTTTTAATTTTCCACCCTTTTGGCTTGTTGTACCCCTCTTTGTAGCTTTGTACTCGTTCATCTTATCGCCACTTTGCTCGAATCTAACGTACGTGAAAACGGTTTTAATTTGAGCGAAGCGAACGATATTATCGTCTTGAGCTAATGTGCTAACAATCATTGCGTGTTACTCTACCAAAGCGATGGAGGAAGCCTGCTTTAAGAGGTTTCCCAAAAGCCGTTTTTTTTTAGGTTTTAAAGGAGCTCTGCAAAATTTTTTGTGTCAATTAACATATATTTGAAGAATGCAAACCAATTGTTTTTTTAGTTAAAATATTTAATTAAATTTGGGTGGCATGGAAATTTATAGAACGCCGCATCGCAGAAGTTTTCCAACGGCGGAAAAGACACAGGTGTCGCAATTCTTATCTGAACCGTGAAAGTCCAATAGAATTTTAATTATTATGATTATTTTCTAAAAATTTACACTTTTTGAATTTTAGATTTAGAAAATTAGATTTTTCAGAAAAAAAAGATTTACTTCAACTTGATATAAAAATTGTTAAACAATTTTTTTAGTACTTTTAAGAGAACAAGCTATGATTCATTCCAAACGGTTCATTCGTTTTTTTTTTCAATCACTATACAGAGAATTCTTAAAAGTGAAAAGTCGAGAAAACGGGCTTCAAAGTTTTCGGTTTCGCACCGTAACAACCTGACCCTTGTCTGAATTCGGCTTTGTATCTCAGGAAACATTGAAAAGACGACTCTGACACTTTGTGGGGTTATTCTTTACTGTATAAGGAATGAACCAATAACAAAAATTCGATTTTTTTGACTTCACCCTTAATGTTCGGAAATGTCTCAAAATTGAGTACTCGTTCCAGCTATTTGGTAACTATGACCGCGTTCAGCAGAAGAACTTGCTCCCTGATCAATCATAAAATTTAAATGATCTTTATGCTGACCGCGACTGATCCGGTATCATGATAGCCAATTTGAGGTATCATGATAGCGGAGCATGTATCAAAGAAATAGTACGCTCCTTTGAAGTGATACTGATACCACCAGCTGTAATTGCATATCGATAGGCCTGTTATCGATAGCATTAGCCGTATCTTGCGCACTGATTGCAATTATGTGCTTTTCAGTCTGCTGTAAATAATTATAAAAAATAATCAAATATAATTAAACCTCATTTGGCCAATTTCTATGCAATTTCCAGTGTACCACAGAATGCTATCGTGTCTGCAGCGCCATTAAAAAAGCTACGTAGTTCCGTATTATGATTTTATTCTAAAGGCGTTTGCCGTTTTGTTCATACGAAATATTCAAATTTTTTTATTTTTACAGATGCTTTATTATTATTTTCAGTTTCTTTTGTTATTGCTTACCTATAGCGCGTGTTAAAGGCCTTTTCACAGCCGCTGACTTCACACTCGTAGGGCTTGACCTTTGTATGAACGCGTACATGAATTTTCAGACTATATGAAGTGAGAAAAGCCTTGTTGCAGCCCTCCTCAGGGCATTTGAAGCTGTAGTCGCCTGTAAAAGAAAAAAAAACGAAAAAATTTAACGGTTATCGATTTGAATTTAAACAGTTGAAACGTGCGCCAAACTATCGACCTATCGAATAAAAGTGTTGCAAAATTGCTTAGAGCACAACAGCAGCTGTTTTTTTTTGCTGTCGCAGCGCACGACGCACGCATGGCCTGCATTTTGTTTCATTTTTATTTCAAAATGAGTGAAGAATTTGAGGAAAAACTAATTAAATGCGTTAAACAACAACAATGTTTGTACAACAAATCGGATTTTGGTTTTCGCCAGCGACATAAAAGGGACAAGGCGTGGGCCAATGTGGCCGCGTTGTGCCGTATGCCAGGTGAGAGCAAATTTTAAAAATAAATAAAATAATAATAATAATAAATTAAATTGCAGTTAAACAATGCCAGTGCCGTTGGAAAACGTTAAGAGATCGTTATGTAAGGGAATATCATAAAACAGGCGGTGGTCAGCAGCTGGAGGAGCCGGCCGTAAACTGGCGTTACTTTGATCAGCTGTGTTTTCTGCAAAAACATATCAAGCCGCGAGGGTATTTGTTTAAATTAAATATGTAAACAAACATTAATGAATTTTAACATTTAAGCAACTGCGAGGAGGACAGCCAACTGGAGTTTGAGCTGGATAAAGCTGATAATGAGGAAAGCCTAATGGAACCCCCCGAAACTAAGGAGGAGCAACACTTAAGTAACTCAACACCTAAAACTCTGGAGCAGGCCCACTCAGAATTTCTTAAAGTAATGACTCTGCTGGAGAAAGTGGTAAAAAAGAAACTAGATGAGGAACAACAGATCTCCAGTATGCAGGATCCCTTTTACAAGTATCTGGAGAGCATTTTAAGTCGCGTGGATGAAACCACACGAAATGATATACAATTGAAATTGCTTAACTTTGCCAATACAGAGGTGAAAAATGCCACAAAATGAACCACCAATCCGATTCCACTCACCTGTATGTGTTTTTAAATGCGTTCGCAGGTTGCCAATTGTGCTATAGCTGCGATAACAGTTTGAATAGTTGCATCTATATCGACTAAGGGCCTCATCGGAACTCTAGACAGGAAACAGAATACTAAGATTAGTTAAGTTTTTCATATCAATTTCAATCAACAAGAGTTTGTAACTGGTTAGGACGTTATGTATGTACAAAAGTCGTCTGTTTTTTTTTTTTTTTTTTGGTCAATGCATGCAGTGTTGCGTTTTTGTAGATGAATGATCAGGGGAAGGATTTATCTACGCACCACGAAAGAACGATTAAAAAACTTTGATTGCCTCCGGCTAAAGATTACGCTACAAAAAGCATTAGTTACGGCACGTTAAACAAAAAGCTGAGTGAACTTGAATTTGGGAGCTGGGAACTAAGTGTGTGTACCTCGTATGCTAAGGCCATAAGCTGATCCTCTTCATCCCTCTCCGTGTGCAGGGCACCAGGACGTATGCAATGAGTCAAGTCATCGTGTTCGTCCGGTTCATTATTCTGATCATCGATATAGCTGGAAGATCAAACACGATCGGTCAATAGGCCATTAAGAAGCACACGTTAACATGATTAGTGTGTGGGGGGTTAGAGAAAGCGCGCGCTAGCAAAACAAATGACAAAACATTGTGTAAGCCCTTTTAAGCCTTAATAATCAGATTAATTAATATTTAATATTGTCATGGCCAAAACACAAACAAAATGCCAACAAAACTATCAAGAAAAATAACAGAGAGAAAAATATTGAAAAGAATAACAACAAGTGCGTGGGCCCAACGACGTCTGACTGACGGGCAGCGCACGACGCCCCGTTCTCAACCCCCTAGGCCCATCCCAATCATTGCCAGCTGGGTAATACCCTGCTTCCCTGCTGAAAAATGAGAAATATGATTGAGGGGGGGACCACACTACTCATAGTGATAAAAATAGACAGGACAGTGAGCGAGCGGGGGGAAGGCGACGAGTATAGAGCGAGAAAGATGAAAAATTGAAAAATTATTGTAGTCCAAAAATGAAAATAACAACATTTTAGTGAACAGTGGACGAACCTCATTAGGGTAGATCATTTAACAAAGAGGGAAATTAAAAAAAAAAAAAACGTCTGCCATATGGTATTACTAAGCTCGATGACAGAGGATAAATCCATTTTCGGAACTTGCTCTGTGAAGTGTATACACATACCCATTAATTGTATAATTTAAAAATACATTTTCTGGATTTCTAATTCTTCGAGTACCGATACCCTGTAAAGCCAAGTTAAGTTCTAGTCGAATCCGCATTAAACACTTCCTGATTAAAGCGATACTAGTGGATTGGCTATATGTTTCTTAAGCTAAATTTTAAATAAACGTTATTTTGCGAATGAAGAAATTTGTTTTCAAGAATAATAATAAAACCGAAAAATGATCTTAGGAAAACAAACAACGAAACGAAATTTAGTATTTCTAAAATGGGAAAAAATAATTGGAAGCGCAAAAAAAAAAAACATATTTAGGAATAACTAAATTAGGAAATTTAAAAACAATAAAATCAGAGTTTCTAATTTGGGAATCTCAAAAAATAAAATAAATGAATAAACCTTTGTGTAACCGACATGGATATCTCAATCCGTCGATAAAATAGTGAGCCTCTCGCTTAAAAGACTAGGTTCTTCCAAAAGATGTCGCTCCTGTCATCTAGTATGCAAATTACCTCCACTCTAATAAGAAGCTGCTTACTGAAATGTAGCCTTCTCAGATCTATAAGGATTGGGCATCTGCCCAGAAAATGCCATATGTCATTATTTTCATGGGTATTACATAACGGACATGATATATGCTCCAATCGATTGTAGGTGTTTGACCTTAATTTTATCAAATCCAAACGAGCTTCTAAAACCCAAATGCAGTGTGGTCGATATATTTGTAAATCCTAGATGCGCTAGTGCTTTGTCCCCCATTTATTTGTCGTTCCTATAGCTCTTCGCTAGTCTAGACCCAACAGACTACACAGCCCCTTCATACCAGATGTCCAAAAAATGTCATCTGACTCCAGAAGTTTGCCTCTTATGTAGTTGGGCAAGCGATTTGCATCTTTTCTATAGAACCAAGATTCAGATCTAGAGAGTATATGTGTACATCGGCCAGGCAAAATTTCTAGAGCCAGTGCATAGTTCGGAGTGCTAGTTGGAAAATTTAGAACATTCTTAAGAAAATTGGTTTGTGTTCTGTCCACCTCTTCAAAGTACCTGCAGTTTCAGACTTGTGATCCATTTGCCCGATTTGGCTACCTTGGACAATTATCTCTTCTCAAACCTTAAAAGATGGCTCATCAATAAAAAAAATTCAGCTCACGCAAGAAGATCATCGACGCCGCGGAGGAGTATTTTGAAGAACTTTTAGAAAATTACTTTTTGGACGGTATCAAATGGTTGAAAAATCGCTGGAATAAGTTAATCGACCTATATTAAAGAAAATACAAATTTCTTTAAAATATGCAACAAATGATAGACGCCTTACATCAATATTGCCAAACGTAGAGCCTACGAACGAGCTTAGGGCGTTGCACTTGGGGAAAATCGAGCCTGTCGACCCTGCAACCGGCGCTACCTCATCTCCTAATTGAGAGAAAGTCTGCAAAATTGACGTAGCTTCCTTATGGACTACGGTGACACATGTTCTAATAAACAGATAAATTTTCATTCAATGAACTATAGTTCAAAAAATGATCTACAGTTCAAACACAAAGACTTAGTTCATTTGAACGACTAATTCATTTGAACTAGTTAACGAAGATCGGCACAACTTTAATATTTATCGTTTGTTTTCTTTAAAATATCACCTGGTGACTAATTTAGGAATTTTGAATCGAAAATACAACTTAGATATAAAAAACGCTTACGTTATTTTAAATCGATGTTATCTTCCCAATTTGTACCAAATTGAGGAAATTGCATATATGGGTTATTATTTTTCAAACACAACGGTTTCCGGACTATCTATTTTTGATTTTAATAAGATTATAAAAAAAAAAATTTTTTTTTTTGATTTTGGAAACAGTTTAAAAATTTGGAAAAATCAAATACCAAAAATTAATTTCTCAGGTTCTGTTCTGAATAGTATTTTACGGATAGGCCGATTTCTTATCCTGTTTCTATCTCGAGAAATGGCGTAAAACGTAAGAGTACCAACCGAAAAAACTAAAAAAAAAATTCATACAAAAATTTTGAATTTAATTTTTGAGTTTAGTATTCCGAAATACTTAAAAAAAAATAACAGCTTTAATGGGAATTTTTGTTTAAAATTTTTTAAACTAGTGCAATCTGTCAACTTTATCGTGGCGTAAATAAAATAAAAAAATATAAGTTTAATCGTATTTAAAATTGAATGTAAATTAAAATAAAAATATGTAAATCGAAATTTAAAAAGGTTATAGGTAAAATAAAGTACCGGTTATTTAAAACGGTAATTGAAAAAAAATACTTAATATAGAAATTTTAATAAATTGTGGTCTGAAAATGGGTCTTAAGGCTTCTATCCAGATGACATAAAAATTTATTTCGGCACTATACTTCATATGAATAGAACCACTTTTGAAAGCACTGAAAGCTGAATGCTTTTGAAAAGCTGTCTTAATTATATGAAGCATAATGCAAAAATAAATGTTTATGCCATCTGGTATGAGGCCCTCTTATATTTTTAATGGTAGCGTCTTAATACTAGAGTTGGGCCGAATTTGGTGAACTAGTTCAAATGATCTCTTCGCTTAAATGAACTAATGAACTAGATCTCAGTCTTTAGACTATAGTTTATTTTTTTGAACTATTATTTTATGAACTAAAGCTAATTTTTGAGTACGTCTTTAAAACAAAACTGATAAACAATACAAGATAAAAGAATATTTCTGTGCCCATCCCTATTCTCAAACCAACCTTTCTAGAAAGCTGAAGAAATTAGTTAAAAAACTTGATACGTTCGGGGTTCATGAGAACTTGTAGAATAGATCTATCATAATTTGATATATGTATCTTACAACTATAAGCTCTGATTCGTCACTAACATTAACTAATGAAAAACAAAAACAAGTCCGGTTCCAGCACTTATCTCTGTACCCAATGACAATATTGCTGAACTTTTGCACCCTTTGGCTCCATATGGGGAAATGCTAGAAAATTCTTCGAATAGAATTTCACAATCGATATGTAAATTGAAAACCCGGACTCATTTTACACCAAGTGTGAATGAATTTTGGGGGAAAAAAATACAAAAATTGTTTAACAAGAAAAACATGTACATACATTTGACTGTATATATACATATATATGTATGGGTGGGGGGGCAGAATTCTAAATGCGTTCATCGTGGCAACTATATTTAGACCAAACAAACGATTTCGATACAATCATCAGAATAGCCGCAGCAGCAACATGCAACCGTTATAATTCCTCCTCTCTCATTGCCACAAAATATGAAAATATCAAATCGTAAAGCTTAAGGATTAGAAGGGGGATGCTTGGGGCATGGGGGGGGGTGGGCAGGCCAAAACACAAATCAGGCAATTAGCAACAACATGCTAGCATTTCGGACACTTTACGGACGCGCGTTGTAATAAGTGGACATTGGAATTGTGTGGGGAAAATTTTTTTGCCAAAAAAATTTCAACGATTTTTGGTTCTAATTGGTTGTTTGGGGGGGTAGCACCAGCACCAAAAAAAAAAAAAAAAAAAGAGCAGACACGTCACGCCAGACGACGGCAGATTCTCTTTTCTTTTTTTTGTGTGGGCAGTGGAAAAATTAGCCAAAAGGCCCTGGGCGGGGGTCATGACAAACAAACAGAATCACAAATCAGAAATAAATATAGAAATAAAAATAAATGGCATGCAGCAGCAGCAGTAGCAGCAGAAAACGGAGTGGCACTACCTCGTCGTTGTCTCAACCGTGTAATAGTCATTATCACAGGTGGCTTCGGTCGTCTCCGAGGCAGCCAGCATGCTTAACGAGACCACAGTGGGTGGCTGCACTTGGACCAACTTTTGATTTTGAAACTGATATTCCAAAGTGAAACAAATATCATCCAGATTATACACCTCCTCGCTGATAGTGGCTATCAAGGGTACTTGATGAGTTGTGGAAATGGGATTGATGGCGCTGGATGAGATGGGTATGACCGTAATGGGCAGGGGATCAGATGCGGATGCGGTGGTTGTAAGTGGTCGTAAAGTGAATACGTCGTCATCGTAGTCCTCATCATAGTCATCGGCCTGGGTCAGTGGTTGTGACTCCATTAGGGCATATGTGGCCGCCGGCAGCTCTTGATGGTCCGCCGGTGGCGTAAAACTTATACTTAGGGGATGCAGCACCTGTTGCTCGCCTGTTTCGGTTTCGCCCGAATCATCCAGTATGGGCGTCAATAAAGCCAACAAAGGCTTCTCCTCAAAGTCCAGCTGCAGCTCGGACGATGACGCAGTGGTGGGTGGTGAGCCTGATAGTGAGGTACGCGTTGAATTCGTATCATAATCCCGGCTGTCTGATAAGGAATTGACATGATGTTGCTGGTAGTAGTGAGTTTTCCGCTGCTGTTGTTGTTGTTGTTTTTGTTGTGGTGGCGGCGGCGAGTCCGATAGCTCTTTCCAGCTTTGAGGGAACCACTCCGCCTGTTGTTGTTGTTGCTGCTGCCTCTCATCTGTATCCATTTCGTATTATTGTCACTCACACACACACACACAAATAGGCACAATCGCATATGCAGTTCTTTACTTATATATTCACTTAGCAATGCAGATACATGTGTCCACATAAGATTATATACATATATACATATGTATGTATTGCAAAAGAAATTAGAAAATTAAAGAAAAAGAGCAATCAGTCGGCAGAACGAAAGATCGCAAAACGTCCAAGCAGCACAACAACAAAGATAACACTGCTCTAGGTCTAGCGTAATCGAGTAGGTATCGGGCAGAGTAATCGAACTATCGGACAGTGTTGACAAACAGCTTGAAATGAAAATACAGTGAATAAAAAAGTTTAAGCACATTTCGAACCATTTAATTAATTTAAAAAAAAAATCATTTAAACATAGCGAAATTGTTTCATTTTGAATAAAAAATTTTAAGCATTTTAATTCATTTTGTAAAAAAATTATTTAAACATTTTGATCAGATTTCAACTAATGGAACTACAATAAGCATTCTTAATAAGCAACCTTTACATATGTAACCTCTGCATTAGCAACTTTTTCGATTTCAAAATTTCTATACAAGCAACCTTGTAAAAAATGTTTACTGTATTAAGCTTTTGTTTGTTTTAAAATAGACCAGGTGATAAACACATCATATATATTAAATAAATTACATTCAAAACGGTTAAAACTGGAACAACTTGGGAGAAAATTAATCTGGTATGCTTTTACTTGTAGAGACTATTCCATTACAGCAGCGTTCACGTGCACGTCCATTTATCGAAGAATGCGCGTTTAAACTTCTTTTTAAAAAAAGTTAATGCTCGACAAAGTTGATGCATTTGCCCATATAATGACAAAATCAGGGCTGTAAAACGGTTTTAAGCCGAACCAGTTCGAACCCGGAATTCTGACTTTTTTCCGTGAGCCTTTAACCGATCCAAGTGTGAAAAAATAGCTTTCAGTTGGGTTCAGAGACATATCTCTGGAACCACTTAACTGATCTTCGTTAAATTTTCACAGTATGTTCATGTCGATCAGGAAAGAGTCAAAGGCTATGTCCAAAGTCTGTAAACCGGTTCAAAAACCAGTTAAAACCGTTTCAAAAGTGATTCATAGCCGTATCTCTGGAACCACTTAACAGATCTGTAAATCGGTTCAAAAACCTTGAAAAAACCTTCTCTCAAAAACCTTGAACCGGGAATTCTGGTACGTATATTACTTAGAGGTTCTGTTCAGGTTCTAGTTTATTTCGGTATTCGGTTTCGCAATATTTTAAAATACCCTTATAAATCAAAGAAATTAAACCAAATAAACTTCATTCCGAAAAATAAACGTTATACGCTCAACACAAAATTTCGCTTACAATTTTTTGAATTAAATAAATATTTTTGCCACAGTTAAAACCACAAAATTTAGGCTTTAATAATTTTAAAACCAGAATATTTCGAAATCAGGTCGCCATGTCAATCATTTTTACATTTCCATAAACTTTTTTTATTCACTGTAATTCAAATTGGGCCACACTTGCCATGAGAGTTGTACTGTTTATCGATATCACAACATACCGATGCTTTTTTATAGCTGTATCGATACTTTTCGTATCGTTCTCTGTGCATATATACAAAATTCATTGATTTTGTCAACGTAAAACACAAGCATATATATAAAAAGCACAGCAAAATACAAATATATTCAGTGCGAAGTGAAGAATGGATTTCAATTTTTATTTAGGAGCCAAGCAGCAAACAATGAAATCAATGTGAAACCCAACAAAAAATAAAACCCAACTCCCCCAACTGGGCCTGGGCACTGCCAATAAGAGTTTTTGCTCCCAATCAGAAAAAAAGGAGAGTAGGGGGGGCAAGAGCGGAGCGGTTTTGGTCACACTAATGACAATCGTTTTGCCAACCCAAATTAACATAGGGAAGGCAATAAGGCTTTGCCGTTGCCGGCTGTAAAATGCCAAGGAACACCACCACCACTTGCAGGCCAAGTGATGAACAACAACAAGATGACAACACAAACAACAACAATAACAACAGCAGCAATAGGGGGGCCGTGGGAGGTGTCAGCCTGGTCAAGCAGGAGTTTGAGGCGGCTGCTCCAGTGTGCCACAGAAAATCGGAACGTCGAAGAGTGGCCCGTGATATTTTCTTGGTATTTGAGGCGGCGCCCACACGACGTCGTGGCAAGGCGGCTCGTGGCAAAAATACGCGAGCTAAACCAAAATTTGGTCATCTAAAGGTGGCCAATACGCCGCGCAGCATTAATAAGCAATTGTTGCGCGACATTAAAACGGAACCAAAGTCGAGCACGGAGTCGGTAGCGGAGCCGCAAAAAGCTCCAGTGAAAGTTGAAACCAAAATCGCCACAGCAATAGTAGAGCCAGCTCCTACGACAACGACGACCCCGCCTCCGCCGCCACCGCTACCACCTCCGCCCATACTGGCAGCTAATGTGGAGGAGCCAGCTGTAGCTAATGCCAATCAACCCAGCGTTAATCCCATTTTTCTGTGGGTTAAACAGGATGATACACGCATAGTGGAGGTGCGCTGTGAGGATTATGATAAAAGGAATCGCATACGTTTGACCAAAACCACCAATGGCTGGCGTTCCATGCCACGCACAGATGCTTCCTCTACCAGAATAGTGAAATTCTTCCATGGTACGAATGCACCCTTAATGAAGGTCAAAAGGGAGCAACATCAGCAGCAACAGCAGCAGCAACAGGAGGAGGAGCAGCAGCTGGAACAGGAAACGCTTAATGAGTGGGAGGAGGCAGAGGCAGAAGATGAGGAGGAGCAGCAGGAGGAACAGCAGGCCATTATTGAAAATGTGTTGGTGCTACCGCCTGCACCCAAGCAGCCCTCCCGCCTTGTTTGATGCTTTATTGGATAGCGAAACGAATGCCTCCACCAAAGCCACCAAAACCAATACGCCCACATATCAAAGTTCCACACCCTCGCCCCAGGAATTGCAGCTATGCCCCAAGACGGGTTTGTTTTTGCCCAAAAATTCAACTAATCTGTCTACTCTAAGTGATACAATGGAGCAGGAGGAGGAGGAGGAGGATGAGCAGGAGGAGGAAGAGGAACAGGAGGATCCCGAAATTGTAGAGGTGCAAACTAAACCCTTGGTGGAGGCACACGAAAGCCTGGATGCTACTACCAAGAATCTTAAGGATCTGCTGGATGATGCCGATGATTTGCTACAAAATTGCAGCAGCGACAATGGCAGCAATGGAGCCGATCTCTTGGATTCCCTGGTCAAACGCAGCTGCGAGGATAATCTCAGTCATGTGGAGGCTACGGCAGATGCTTTAAGCTCATTTTGTGTGCCCGATTTGGATAAGGATTTGCCCAGCCTGCTGCAATTGGACCATGATCATGAGGCGCCCAAATGTTTGTCCTTCAATGAGGCGGGTGAAATTGAGGGACTAAATGGTGAACTCTTCCTGGGCCTCGAAGCCTTTGAAAAGCAAACCGAGCAGGTGGCCACACCCGCCACTGTGGAGCTAACCCAAACACCTACGCCGCCGCCGCCGCCGTCGTCGCTGGAGCCAAAGCAGTCTAACAACAGTTTGGATGAAACGCCCAAGGATTTGAGCTACAAGAAGCGTGAGGAAGTTTGTCCGCCCTCGGAATCGCGTAGTCAGTGTGCGGTTACCTCCAGTTCGGATATTTTAAAATCACCCGGTCAATTGCCCGTGGCCCCCAGCATACCCGCCGAGGTGGAAACCACTTCGGAAACCATTAAAAATCTCATTTTGGAACAATTTCTCAAGCTGAATGCACAAAATCCACAGGCTCAGGCGGAACCCATGGATTTGGGCAAGGCCGGACGTGGGGTTGAAAGTAAACTGGAGACTGTTATCATAGATGATGAAGAGGAGTCGCCTCCATTGAAGAAACGTTCCAAGGCGCATATCAAAATGGATAAAGATCCGGATGCTTTGACACAATTGAAAATGTTAATAAGTAATCCACAATGGAAGGTTCCCGATCCCATACTCGTGCCAAAGGATCGTTTGGGAGCGGTATTGGCCTCTCCAGCCCGGGAGATACCCTTGCTGTTGACCACCCGACCAGAGTTGCGTCTGCCCGAGGCTTTTGCCTATCCGGAGATTATACAAAATCCCAATATATTGGTGGTTACCATGGAACAATTGGAGGCCATACTTAAAACCGAGGCGGAACAGTCCAAGCCAGCTTTAAAAGTACCCGAACCCTTGGTTCTAGTGGATCCTCCACCCAGCAGTAGCAAAGCAATGAGCAGTCCCAAACAGTCGCCCGCTTTGCCGCCGGCTCTGCCTCATAAGCCAGCCCATGTCAGCAAACCAACTCCTCCTGCTCCCACACAGCCTGCTGCCTTGGCCACGCCACTTAATCCCACTCCTCCGCCGCCCTCCACATCAGCCGACTCCAGCCTGTCCACAGATCTAAATGCCACCACATTGGCTTTACTTCAGCAAATGCTTTGGCTGCCCTATTTTGGCCAATTATCGCAGGAGTTCTTTAAAACCCTCAAGGATCCCTTGGGATTGCAGCGAAAATTTATGAGCAACTTGCTGCCCCTGTATCAGAGTCAATTTGGTTTACAACATTTGGATGAACTGTATAAACACTGCCTGAAACAGAAGGCCAATGAGGAGCCTGCCAAAGTGCCATCAGCGGCGACACCCACAGCTCCTCCGACTGCTGCCGGCGGCGGCGGCTTTAGTAATCCTTTAGAGCTGGCTCTTATGCAAAAATTATTGCAGCCTCAAATGCCGCATCTACTTAACTGGGATGCTGCCGCCAAAGAAACCACCTCAGCTACCTCCTCCTCGCATACGCATTCGCATCAACATCATCATCAGGAGCTTAAACGTCCCAGACGCGATCCGGAGTTGGAGTTCACTCAAAGCAATAGCAAAGCCAGCAAACAGCCGGCAGCATCCACTGCCACTGCAACTGCTGCTGCTGCCGCTGTGCCTGCTCCCACTAATCCTAATCCTAATCCTAATCCACCACCAGTTGAGCACAAACCGCGTCTCACCTGCAAATCTCTCTCGAATCTGCTGGAGCCGGAGCCCAGTAATGTGTTGCCCCTGCTTAATGTGCCCTTTGACAGCCTGCGTCGTGGCTCTCTTATGCATAAAACGGCGCCGGCAACAGATCACATTAAGGAGCCGAGCACTGGACGCACGCTCCGCTCCAGCAAGGCTAGCGTCACCTATAATCCCTTAGAGCAGGCCAAACAGCAGTCGCAGCAACAGCAGACGCAGTCTTCCCTGTTGCAGCAACGCAAACGTGGCAGCATGCTTACCCAGGATTTACAGCAGCAACAGCAGCAGCAGCAACAACAACAACAGCAACAGCAGCAACATCAACAGCAGCAACAACAACTGGCCGAGGCCGCTGCAGCAGCTGCTGCTGCTGGCGGTTTGGATGCCAATTCGGCACTGTGGCATCCATTGTTCGGCAGGTAAAGTATTTTCTAAATTTGAACTGGCGTTCAATCTGGAATCCTAGTACTGGTCACCAGTACCAATGTCAGAAATTATTTTCTCCAACTTTCTTGCCCAGATTTGAGTAAAAGAAGGACTGTTAGTCCGTGTTTACACGATGCAAGTTTGCTTCATGAAGCTCTCTTCGATTTCGTTTTGAAGCATCTTCAAAACTTCATGCGCATTTACATGAAGAAGTTTGCTTCATGAAGTTCGATTCCAATTCACCTGAGAACACGAGTTATCGATAAGCAAATAGCCTTCAAATCAACCCTGCATCAGTTCAATCGGAACAAAGCAAAGGAGAATTATCGAAAAGCTTCACGCCACGGTAGGTCATGAAGCTTTGCCAGTTTCGGCTGCCCCTCTTCACCTCTTTCCCACAAACAAAAACTTCATAAAGAACTTCGTAAAGGAAACTTCATCGTGTAAATGCGGACTTATGCTTAAATATTGGCCATCAAGCTAAGGGCCATCACTTTCGCACAAATTTTGCGATTTGAAACTTGTTTTAGGAGCTAATTTGTTCTCCAAATCGCAAAATTGCAAGTTCCTAGCTTATTTACTTTCGGAAACCACTTTTTTAACAGTTTCAATGTGGTCCGGAACCTGTTTTATATAGTGAATATATCTTACTTCGTATTACCAATCCACACCAAATCTCATGTTCATAGCTTAAATTATTTTTTTATAAAGCTTTGAAACACTTTATTTTAACTGGTACAATTTAGTTCGGAAACGGTTTCGATTCAGGAAAATCTCTAACTCCATGAAACCGATATATTTTTATCTATATAGATATACTAGCTTTTTAGCCAGTAAAATATCTGACCCTAAATAACTAACTTACTCACCAAATTTCATGTTTTTAGCTTCAATAACTCTTGAGATATGTCGCTGTACCACGTTTGACCCGGTTCAGGGCGTTTGGAACCGGTCTTAAACCGGCTCTGCATCTCTAAATCGCATAACTGCCATAGTAATTATTTGTTTATTAGCATTTGGTTGAGGTGTAGGGTGACCATACTTTGAGTAAAAAATCGGTGATATACTCAAAAATCAGCATGTCAAGGTCTAGTTTCAGGTTTTTTCTTATTAAAATCAAAAATAATAAGTTAAAATTCCGCTCGGTTTGAAAAAGAATGACCCATATGTATGTATGTTTAGATTTCTTCTGTCCCAGCGTTTGTCACTGAACTTCTTCTAAACGACTGAACCGATTTGGATGACAATTTCTGTGAATATTTTTGTGGATCCGTAGATCTGGGATCAGGAATCTGAAATCAGGGATAAGGGATCTGGGATCAAGAATCTGGGATCTCGGATCAGGGATCTGGGTTCAGGGATCTGGGTTCAGGGATCTGGGATCAGAGATCTGGCATCAGAAATTTGGGATGAGGGTTCATAGATCTGGGATCAGAAGTCTGTGATCAGAGATCTGGTATTAGGAATCTGGGATCAGGGATCTGGGATCAGGGATCTGGGATTTGGGATTAGGAATCTCGGATGAGGGATCTGGGATCAGGAATCTGGGATTAGGAATCTGGGATCAGGGATCTGGGATCAGGGATCTGGGATCAGGGATCTGGGATCAGGGATCTGGGATCAGGGCTTTGGGATTAGGAATCTGTAATCAGGGATCAGGGTTCATGGATCTGGGATCAGGGATCTGGGATCAGAGATCTGGGATCAGGGATCTGGGATCAGGGATCTGGGATCAGGAATCTGGGATCAGGGATCTGGGATCAGGAGATTTGGGATCAGGAATCTGGGATCAGGGATCTGGGATCAGGGATCTGGGATCTGGGATCAGAGATCTGGGATCAGGAATCTGGGATCAGGGATCTGAGATCAGGGATTTGGGATCAGGGATCTGGGGATCAGGGATCAGGGATCTAGGATCAGGGATCTGGGATCAGGGATCTGGGATCAGGGATCTGGGATCAGGGATCTGGGATCAGAGATCTGGGATCAGGGTTCATAGATCTGGGATCAGGAATCTGGGATCAGAGATCTGGGATCAGAGATCTGGGATCAGGAATCTGGGATCAGATCTGGCATCAGGAATCTGGGATCAGGGATCTCGGATCAGGGATCTGGGATCAGGGTTCATAGATCTGGAATCAGAAATCTGGGATCAGAGATCTGGGATCAGGGATCTGGGATCAGGAATCTGGGATCAGGGATCTCGGATGAGGGATCTGGGATCAGAGATCAGGAATCTGGGATCAGGAATCTGGGATCAGGAATCTGGGATCAGGGTTCATAGATCTGGGATCAGAGATCTGGCATCAGGAATCTGGGATCAAGGTTCATAGATCTGGGATCTGGGATTGAGATCTGGCATCAGGAATTTGGGATTAGAAATCTGGGATCAGGAATCTGGGATCACAGATCTGGGATCTGCGCTCAGGGAACTCGGATCAGGAATCTGGGATCGGGGTTCATGGACCTGGGATCAGAAATCATGGATCAGAGATCTGGCATCAGGAATCTGGGATTAGGAATCTCGGATCTGGGATTAGGAATCTGGGATCAGGGACCTGGGATCAGAAGTTATGATCAAATAACTTACATTCTTATGCAAGAATTCTCGTTTTGATTCTGATTTTTCTTCGTAAAGAGCTTCGCTCGTACCGTGTGTTCCACGATACACACTTTTTATTTTTTCGACGTTTTTCAGTCTTTTCTTTGTGTTTCGTATCATTTTATTTCAATATCCAACTAATTGACCAAATTCTCTAAATGACTTTCCATTTAATATCAATTTTTTTTTTTATGATATCCCGATTTTTGCGTGCGTGTTTTTTACGACCCTTGGTATTCATTTACTATTCCCTTGATGATCAAAATAATGAAATCAAAGTTAAATCTCTTAACCACGTGCTTTTCATTTAAGTAATTCTGCATCGGTTTTTTTTTTAATTTTTGGCTTAGAGAAAGGAACCTACAGTTTTACGCCGAATACGAGCGGCAAAGTTTTTGAGAAGCTATAACATAACTTCATAGCTTGTCAAGGCGACCTTATGTGTAAAAGTTTAAAAAAAAAAACTTTTTAATTAGATGTTCAAGGCGGATTGCCCACAGGCGCCCGCATTGTAGGGACCCACCACTGAGCCCCCACCAATATTGTCCATATATATTTGCATTTACTTGGCATTTCCTTACTTCAAGTAAAAAGACTTTTTAGCCATACTTAAAAACATTTACCCCAATTTAAAGGGTTAAAGGGATAATCACTTTCATAATTGAAGAGGGGACAAAAAAACCGGATAATATATAAGGGAGATATTCCAATTCCTACTTTTGTCATATATTTGGAGTCACTGTTAATGTTTACATTTAATGTTATTATTAACATTTTATGTTCCTTATTGTGTCGAGGTCTATGAGAAAGCAATACATCTCTTGTCACAAATTTGTAATGCATCTATAACGATTTTTAATGAGAAAGCTGAAAGATATTCGTATTTGATACTTATAGTAACACCTGCCAGCTAATCACAACTTGATTTTTCTAATTTCCCATTGCAGCAATCCAAAGCAGGGCTATAATAGCCCCTGGCAATGGACGACAGTGACGGCCACCGGCGAATGACAGTCAAGCCGGGCTCATAAGGAGCCAGCACCTGCGGCGGGAACAAGAACGACCAGCTATGAACAGGAACAGCAGCAACAGCTTCCACATCAACCAGCCAACAATCAAAATCACAACAGCAGCAGCAGCGGCAGCAGCAACAACATTAACAATAATAGCAATAAATTTTGTTATCCCACGGCAACGGCGGCGGCCATGGAGAATATGTTTCAAAACAATCAACTGGCAGCCGCTGCAGTTGCACGTGAATCTCTGCTTAATTCGTATCTCTATCAAAAGGATAATAATGCTGCTGATGTTTCCAACTATATGCAGGAGCAGGGTTACTGGCAACAGCAGAAGCAATTCCAACAACACCAGCAACAGCAGCAGCAGCAACAACAGCAGCAGCAGCATCAACAACAGCAGCAACAGCAACAGCAGCAACAACAATCGTGGAACAACAGCAATAACAACAACAACAGCAGCAGCAATCAGCGTGGCAATAACTATGCCAACAACTATGCAGCGGCAGCTGCCTCCATGTATATGCAACATTTCAATCCCTATATGCAACAAAAGGCAGCACTCCTAGCCGAAAAAGCAGCCCAGGCGGCAGCAGCAGCAGCGGCTCAGGGTAATAGCAATAAGCATAGTCATGGACATGGACGCTTTGGCGGTGACTATGGTTAAAAAATCAACTAACAAACAAATTCACTTGCATATTAACATTAAACATACATAGACATACACACATACATACATAACTTTATATATATATATTTAACGAGATATATAGAGGCAACACTTATAGGCCATTTTACCGCCAGGAATTGGTAAAGGATAAATTCTGAATTTCCTTTAATTTACAACAACAACAACAAACAACAACAACAACAAGGTAACCGGAAAGCAACAACAATAATTTATAACAAAAAGAACCGCAAGAAAAAAAAAACACAACACAGAAAATGAAAAGAAACTTTAATTGAATTAGTAAAAATTTGTTATTGGTAGTTTGTTAAAAAAAAGAAAAAAAAACCTAAAACTAATGCTAAAATTATTGTAGTAGAGAAACCGTACGAAGCAGAAAATGGAGGGCAAAAGGAAACACCTAATTATTGTATTATTGTTAACCAAAATCTATTATTATTATTATTATTATCTCAAGCTGCGTTATATTATTATTATTATTATTATGATTATTAACTCGTGTGTCTGTAAATAGCGTTTTTATCTAGATGTATTACCACTTAGTGAGTCCCGCCTTCACCTCCTACTCCCACTCCTTCACCCACTTTGACTACTCCAATCTCACTCATCTGCCTCCCCCTCCCCCCCTTCACACAATCGCAGCGCTAAAAGGCAAAACAAATAACAAAAAATTTGTATTCATTCCGAATGTTTTTTTTTTTGTTTTAACTAGTTATTATGCTTATTATTTATGAAATCAAAAAAAAAATCCCAAAAAATGTGCAATCTAACATTTATGTTTTAGAGAAAGAAAAGAAAAAAAACAACAACAACACAAAAAACCACACATAAGAATCACACACACACACACAACAAACACACAAAAAAACTTATACATGAAAAATGGCAATGCAAAAATATGAAAAATGGAAAAATAAAGAAAAACCTTTTAGAGAATTTCGCTGATAAAGGCAACAGAATAGTAAAAAAAAAAAAATAAAACAAAAAATGCATCCAAGGATTTTTATGAAGTAATGGTGGGTACAGGATTTCATCTCGAAACAAATTTCCGTTTCGATACGACCTACAATTAGAGGTTCTATTCAGGGACCGAAAATAATTTAATTTTTAAACTAAAAAAATCATTGGGATGTAGATGTCCTACATATACATCAAATATATGAATAAATTTGTTTTTTTATGGACTTTGGAAAATATGTAATGAACCGTTATTTTAGATTTGCATTTTTAAAAATCATTGGTAAAAATTATTTTTGATTTTTATTTTAAAAATTATTTTTAAATATTCATTTATGATTTTTATTATTAAAAATCAATTATAACTCATGAGTGATTTTTATTAAAAAAAAATCAATAATAATAATCAAGATTGATTTTTAAAAATAAAAATGGATCAGGAAAATAAAAATCAACCTGTTTTAAATATATCAATACTTCAATATGTCTGCAGAATCTGTTGAAAAATTACTGTTTCTAATATTAAATCAACCATAAAAGATATGTTTTATATAAATTTATTATTCTTTTTATATAGTTTAGTACAATCTGATATTTTTGGCATATTCTACTGCTTTGGGGAATTTGAATTTCGGTACATTTAGATTTTTTTTTTCGAGTTTTCCAAATATATGTACGAAGTACGAATTTTAGGTAGTTTTAAAAATTTTTTCAATTTTGTTTTTTTTTTTTTTTGAAAAATTTAAATATTTAAAGCAGGTTGATTTTTATTTTCCTGATCCAGAAAATAAAAAATCAGTGAGTGATTTTTATTTTTAAAAATCAATCTTGATTTTTATTATTGATTTTTTTTAAATAAAAATCACTTATGAGTTTTATAATTGATTTTTTTAATAAAATTCAAAAATGAATATTTAAAAATAATTTTTAAAATAAAAATCAAAAATAATTTTTTCGATTGATTTTCAAAAATATAAATCATAAATGATTAATTACAATTGATTTTTATAGTTATAACTTATAACCGTTACGGTCCCTGGTCACTTTATTTCGGTATTTGAATTCGATAGATTTTTAATTTTGATATTTTTTTTTCGTTTTTTAAATTTTTTCTGTATTCGAATCCAATAAAATTTGAATTTTGTTATTTTTCTTTCGTTAATATAATTTTTCGAATCTTAAAGCTTCTTTTTAGATGACATAAATAATTATTTCGGCACAACTTCTTCATATGAATAGAATCACCTTTGAAAAGCTCTGAAGTTCAATTCTTTTTAAAAGCTGTCTTATTTATATGAATCATAGTGCCGAAATAAAGTTGTACGCCTGCTGGAATGAGGCCTTCAAATTCGAAAAATTATATTAACGAAAGAAACCTAATTCAAAATTTTTTAACATATTTTTTAATGAACCCATAAATTGTTTGTTTTCAAATAAAAATAATTCAGTTTTATAGGCCTATTGTCAGATGTGCGAAAAAATTATGAAGCGAAATTTCTCTTTATAAATTTAGCATTCAAATAAATTTCAGTTCGTTCAAGTTTCGGTTAACATTTAAAGAAATGCCGGAATTCTGAGTTCTAAGAACCAAATATATAAAAATCAAGGAATAATACCGTGACGGGAACCGTTAACCGAAATAAACCCTTTTTAAGGCACCGGTATCGAAACCGAAACCGATATTAACATTTTTTCAAAACCATAAACCATTAACCGTTATAATAGGAACCGGAAAAAATGATCCTTAACAAAACGCTAGTGCCGGTACTATTATGGTTTCTTATTATTTAACTTACTGTTTAATGATTTGTTCTTGTGCCTGATTTCGTGATTTGAATTTGAATTCAAACCTGAACCTAGGTTCACCAAACTTATGTACCTATTCTGTGAACCTGAACCCAAAAAGTTTGCGAGTTCGAAACGCTGATTGTTAGGAAGTTTGCAGCCCTATTTTTAGGTTAAATTAACATTTAAAGGCCTCATTCCAGATAGCATAATACATTATTTCGGTACTTTGCTTCATATAAATAAAACAGCTTCTTAAAAGCATAATACTTTTATAGACTTTAAGATTGTTTCTATTCATATGAAGTATTGTGCCGAAATAAACTTTTATGTCATCTGGAAAGAGACCTTTAACAATTAGAAATATGGAATTTCTTAAACAAGATTCGGATCTATCTTGAAAAACTTGTCTAGGATAGAAAATAAAAAAGTACCAAAATCTTATCAATTGCAATTGAATTTTATTATTTCTAATTCATGCAGCTAAATGTGAACGACATATGTTTAATCTCTTTGCTAAATACATATTTAAATTTTTTGGATGTTATGTTTAACAAAAAGAAACATAGATATGTTTGTCAAATAATGGCAAGTTTATTCTTTTCATTAAAATTTCAAAATGTTTGGATGATTTGTTTTAAACATAGAAACATAAATATGTTTGTCAATTTTGCAATATAACTTGCTTAAAACATCAGTTAATTAGATTTCAAAGTATATTCTTATCCACATGGAAATTAAATATGAATTAACAGCAACGGAAATTTTAAGTTGGTACGATTTTGAATGCAACTTTTACAACGGTTTTTGGTACACAGCTCTGTTATTGTTATCTCTGCTATCATCGTGCGTGATTGGTGCTGTTAGGGGCACTGGCATTAAAATGTCCTAAAAAATACCACACAAGCAGCTGTTCGGTGGCTGTTTGTTAAGAAATTAAGCTTTGTATTAAATAAGTGTAGTGTTTGTACGAATAATAATTAATTAAGGTGCCACAATAGTTGTTTAGCCAGTTCATACATATTAAATATATACAGGTAAGTTCTAGCATATGCCAAATCAATTGAGTTTGAAGGCAGTAGCGGCAACAACAACAACAACAAAGTTTAGGGCGCGGAAGTGGCTTGCCGGCAAAAACAACAAATTCTTAAGAAACGCGGGTGAAGTGAAATGTCGGTGACAGTGTTACATCTAAGTGGAGAATTCAAGGGCCAGGCTCCGCTGCAGTTTATAAAGTGGAGGAAGAGAAGGAAGAGGAAGAAGGCCAACAGCTGTTGTCCTGGAGGCTGGATTAATAGTCAAGGTGAGTGTGCGCGCATGTAAAACTACAATTTAATTTTAGTTGTGATTTGATACCCTGTATGAAAGGGACAGAGAGTTTTATGACTTTGTAAAGAATGGATTTCTGAGCTCATTGAGTATATTTATTTTTGATCAGCTTGAATAGAGGCAAGTCCCTGAGAACGCACATATTAGAGGTGCGCGCGTGACGTGAATTTAAACGAGTCACGGTGTGTCACGACGTGATCGTGAGAAAACACAGTCTTTTGTGCGTGAGCATCCGTGATCCGTGCGTGATTCGTGCATATTTAAAATATACCTCATGAATAAAAGTCGTGCTGTATTCACTAACTTTTTTTACCCTTGCAGAGGGTATATTAAAATTTTCACGATGTTTGTAACGCATTGAATGAAGCATCTCCGGCCCCATAAAGTATATATATTCTTGATCAGCATGACGAGCTAAGTTCGTTTCCGTCTGTCCGTCGGTCAGTCTGTCCGTCGGTCAGTCTGTCCGTCTGTTTCTATGCTACCTCCTCCCTCAGATTTAAAGCTATCTTAACCAAACTTTGCAAAACGTTTTTAAATACACATAGGCTTTACATTTGTTGGAATCGGCCGGATCGGATGTCAATATCATAAAGCTGCCATAGAAACTATCGGTCCAAAAACTACTTCTAGTGAGAAAAACTTGTTTGTTTTCCATCGTAGCGCCACCAATCGTGGTACATACTAGTTTTATATGCTTCCACACAATTCTGGAAAAATTTATTAAAAATCGGATGACTATAGCATATAGCTGCCATAGGAACGATCGGTCCAAAAACTAGTTCTAGTGAGAAAAACATTTTTGTTTTCCATCGTAGCGTCACCAATCGTGGCATAAATTTGTTTTATATACTTCCAAACAATTCCGAAAAAATCTATCAAAATCGGATGACTATGGCATATAGCTGTAATAGGATCGATCGGTCAAAAAACTAGTTCTAGTCAGAAGAACTTTTTTGTTTTCTATCGTAACGTCACCAATCGTGGTACATATTAGTTTTATATGCTTTCACACATAATTCTGGAAAATTTTATTAAAATCGAATGACTATAGCATATAGCTGGCATAGGAACTTTCGGTCAAAAAACTAGTTCTAGTGAGAACAACTTTTTTGTTTTCCATCGTAGCAACATCAATCGTGATATATTTTAGTTTTATTTGCTTTTGGATAATTTTGGAAAAATTTCCCAAAATCTGGGTCAATATATCATATAGCTGCCATAGGAACGATCGGTCTATAAACTAGTTCTAGTGAGAAAAACTTTTTGCGTGATTTTTTTATCGTGCATGAATCGTGCGTGGCGCAAAACCCAAGAGATTTTTACTTCATGAATCGTTTATGCGTTTAAACGAGAATTTAAACGTGTCACGGTGTGTCACGAAGTTTCACGACGTGTTCGTGAGATGTACATCCGTGATCCGTGCGTGATTCGTGCGTGCTAAAGTTATACCTCGCAAATATAAGACTTCTTTTGATTTCGTGAATGCACTCCTCGTAGCTACTCCATACAAAAGACGCAGTGTGTCCCTGACAATCATTCATGATCTCTTTTTAATCGTGCAAGAATCGTGCGTGACGCAAAACCCTTAAAAAATTGGGTGCGTGAATCGTGCGTCAAGAGATTTTCGTGAATCGTGCGTTACGTGAAGCAAAAATAGCGGATAGATAGGACCTGTAAGGTCCGTATCTACTTTGGCAGTTACAGGGTACATTCGCACTTGAACGAATTTCTTATTGATAATTTAATTTGTTATTGTTTTTAAGTGCCGGGGACGCCGGCGCGTCCGCCTTTACGCTCTGTATTAAATAATTATGCTCTTTGAGTTGTTTGTGGCAAAAATAGAATTTTTCCCCATTTCCCCAACATTTGCCGTGAGTTTGAGTGGAAATGCTTTTTGGCTTCCTCCATTCAGTTCTGTTTCAGTTGTGTTCTCGTGCGCGTCGTTGTCGTCGTCTGTGTCGATTGTCCCCCTCCGTTGGTTTTTGGTGGTTCCTGTCGTCTTCTTGGAATTTCAAATGACCAAGTTTCAACAATTGTGAATTTAGAAAGAAATTGTTCAACAATTTTCTAAACTTTTTTGTGTGTTTTTAATGCGTATACGCCTGGTGTAACCTAAAAGAAGGTTTAACCATAGTGCTAATTGGATTATCAACAAACAATTGTTGACTCCGCATAACTTCGCCGGTTGTCGTCGCCGTGTGTAGTAATCAATAGTTTTCTTTTGTTTTGTTTTCGCGCGTTTTACTTTCATACATTTCGTTCGTTTCTGTGACAACGTGAGCTACCCAAACAAATCCCAACCCCCATTCCGGTAGAAGCCACTAACATACTTTCAAATGGATAGTCGTAGCTCCAGAAAACGCAAATTCTTACAGTACGCGCCATAAGTGTAAGTACCTAATGTTTTGTTTATAAACATTTCCGCACATCCGGAATTACATCAGGGTATCTGGACCCACTTGCAGGCGTCCATCATGAATCAGTTTCGGGTTTTTTAATGCGTATATATGTATATACAACAATATATATAGGTATGCATATACATATACATATATTCAGTCTATCTGTTCGTGTATCTATTTGGCAGCCACATTTGTTTTTCCAATAGTTTTTTTTATTATTATTTTCTAGAGCATTCACTAGCAGCAGATCCATTGAGATTTGCTCTAAAATTGGAACACCGCGGCCGGCAATTAAGGCCTCCCAAAAATTGAAAAAATATGAAAATTAAGCTATAGCGATTGAACTGTCTTAAGTCTTAAGGAATGCAGTGTTTTGAAAAATGGAGAAAAATTATGGATTAAATTTCTCTATTAAATGCTTTGAATCTAGAGAATTACCATCCCTTGCTCCATTTTAAACCAAGCCTTAATGGTTACCCAATAAATCTTTTTAGTTAGATTTCCAAATGTCCAGTTAAAAGAAAAGATAAGGGCGCGTCCCGTCCTGATCCCGACCTCAAATAATTTGGTGTTCCTCGGGATTTTCGTACCGCCCCAACAGATCTTGATTCACTAAAAGGTCTATCTTCATTAAACTAACCTTTTTACCAAAATAAAAGTTTATAGCTTTAATAATTTCTAAAATATGGCTGTGAACCACTTTTGAACCGGTTTAAACCGCTATCGAACCGGTTCACAGAGTTCTGTTAAAGTCTAGGACCATTTACTCGTCGACAAGAAGGCATAGCGACATATCTACGACGGCATATCTTCGACCAGTACTTTTTTCCGTCGGAAATATGTCGCATTTTTTCTGTCGAAGATATAACTCCGAAGCTTCAAATCGACATAACTCCGACGAATTAAAAACGACTTATCTCCGATGGGATATGTCTTTGGAGCTATGTTACCCCGACAAGAACATGATTACAAAAACTTCATGAAGATCGGATTAGTTGTTCCAGAGATATGGCTCTGAACCGGTTTTAACCGATATCGAACCGGTTCAAAAACTTGGGACATAGCCTTTGACTCTTTCCTGATCGACATGAACATAATGTGAAAATTTAGTTCCAGAACCGGTTTAAATCCGTTTCGAACCGGTTCATAGAGTTTTCTCAAAGTCTAGGACCTTTTACTCATCGACATGAACATGATTATTCAATTTTTATGAAGATCAGATTTAGTTGTTCCAGAGATATGGCCCTGAACCACTTTTGAACCGGTTTAAACCGATATCGAACCGGTTCAAAGACTTGGGACATTGCCTTTAACTCTTTCTTGATCCACATGAACATAACGTGAAAATTTAGTTCCAGAGATAGGGCTCCGAACCACTTTTGAACCGGTTTAAATCCCTTTCGAACCGGTTCACAGGCTTGGGACATAGTCTATGACTATTTCCTGCTCGCCATGAATATACCATAAAAATGGTTGAGTGAAGTTAGGTTAGTGTTTCCAGATATAAGGCTCTGAACCAATTGTAAGCCTGTTTAAACCTCATTCGAACCGATACATAGACTTGGAACATGGCCTATGACTCTTTCCTGATCGACAAGAACATTCTGTGAAAATTTCATGAAGATCGGTTCAGTGGTTTGGACGCCTACTTCACACAATAATAACAATGTTATCTTAAAATTGTGAAAATCACTATGCAAAGTCGGAAAATGAAATCTTAGCATAAACATGAATAACAAATTCAATTTTTCCCAATCATTTTCCGCCAATTTTCGGATTTTTCAAAATTGTAAAATCCCAATAGTAACATTTTGTTATGTAGAGCTTGAAAAATTTATTATGTTTAAAAATTATTGATTTTCATAGATAAGAAAATAAAAATATTTTTTGAATCGAAACCTTTTTACCGTTTTGTGCTCCGGTTCTGGTTCGGGGTTCGAGCTTTTCTTTCAGTATTCTACTAGATGTAACAGCAATCAGTCAATATTAAAAGTACTCCTAAAGTAAGTAAAGAGGTGGAGAACTATCGATAGCACTATCGGCACTATCGATAATTTGGCGATATCGAGTTACCATCGATAGTACCCTGGCACTATCGATAGTTTTAGATCGTTTTTTGAAAGCTTTAGGACCCCAAATGAACTTTTAGTTGGTAGCAAAACGCTCCAACAAGGTGGAAAAGTTTTTATTTTATGATTGACAGAATATTGAAAACAAATGATGCTATATCTAAGCTCTTCTAGCTACTACAAACGCTGCTATTCCATTCACTGCCGACGAAATAAACATATTTAAGAACATTTTTTAAATTTTGTCTTAACCCAAAAATGCAACAAAACAAACTTTCAGGTTGCCACAAAATGGAGCATCAAACGCCAGAGTTAAATACTCCCAAGGCAAAAATGTTGCACCTAATTCCAGTTTCATCTGTGAGCAAAAAACAGTCATTAGAATTTTGGGCTCTACGTTCAATACAAATTCAGTTTTCAGAATTATTCCATTCATTCATCAGAGTTTCCTAAACATTATATGTTATATATATCCGATTGGTACCGAAATCACAATATTAATGCCAAAGTTGATACCAAAAGTGTCGGAAACGATTATTAAGAGTGTTTTTTAATTTAAAATTGATCATTTTTGAAAACTATCGTTGACTATCGATGGTTTTTAAACAACTATCGTTGACTATCGATGGTGTCTATCGATAGTTCTCCATCTCTAATCCTTACCCGCTCGATCCCCTTGCTATATACTTGCAAAGTGTAGTTTTAAAACTATCGAGCTAAAATTTTGAACAGATCCTTTATATAGAAATTATGTTTTTAAACAGTTTAGCAAAATTTGAGTAAAATAGGGAGACTATATTCTATAGCTGCCATGGAACCGATTAGTCGAAAAATGTGTCTTAGCAAACGAATTTATTTTTAATGGTGGTAGCCTATTGGGGTAAGGTATTTCTACAACCCACTATAGAGAGAACTGATTTGTACCACAATTTGCGGTGTTTTTTTTTTATTTTTTCTTATTCCATTGACCGTCTCTGGGCTAGTGCGGCACTCGTAAAATGTATCTTTTGAGCACAAATGTCAAATATCGCTTTTTAAGGGTCAACAGATAAATATTTTTCCTCTTTTCATATTTATTTTTCAATGTTGCGCGATTCGTTTGTTTTATTCGTTTTTGCTTTTGGCCAAAAGCCGCCCTTTCTCTTGGTGGTTGGTTGGTTGTGTTGAGTCACATTTCACTTGAAGGGTTGGGCCCCGTGTCTTTGAGTACATTTTGCTCTTCTTAGCAAGTGAAATTCTTTGCCCATCGTTTTGATTTATTTTGTAGTTGTTGTGAACCAAATGCCAAAAAATTATGCAAAAATAAAATCATTAGCGTTTGTTTTTTTTTCAGTCCATCTTTCGTATTCTCCTACCCATTCGCATTGACGTCAAATTGTTTATGCAGCTCATGGGGGCCGTTGATTTGTTGTGTTGGCATTGCCTGGTTTATATAGTTCGATGGGGGGCTACTGTATTGTAATTTGGATAAGGAAATTTAAGTGTAAACTTCATTTAGTATGCAAGTCAGCGACATGGCATCAATATCGCCTTGCCAAATAAGCGACCCAAAGGCGTCACCATTTGCCAGCCGAAATACAAATTCGGTTTGTTATTGTTGTTAAATACATTTATTATTTTTTTATTAAGACGAAGAAAAGTCGCACGCGCACTTCCGTCAGAAAATATTTTTTCAGCGAAAATCCCAAATTATATTTCAACGTCAGAGTAACGACATGGCAGAGCAAGTGTAGCGGGTGTATATAGCTATAGAATATCAGGGTCTTTTTACGATATGTCCATCTTGTGTCGCGTAATTTTAGCTCGTTAAATATGAAAAATGATGTGTGCGAGAGACAGAGGAAGGATTAAACATGAAGACTAATGGTGGCTGCTGAAAATTATATTTTTTTTACTGCATTTTAAATAAAATAAGATTTATTAGTTCGATGATCTGAAATATATGTTGAAAATGTTTACAAAAAAAAAAAAATTTTTTTTTTTGGTGGCCAAAAATGTAAAACTGCATATTATTGGAACATATGTTTGGCTACAGTCTAAAATTGAAATCCACCAACCGTTCTAGCTTAAATGGGATGATTTATTTTGAAAAAATTGCCATGAATTGTGAATTGTCTGATTTTAGTGGCCAATTTTGACACTTTCAAAACCACAGATAAATCAAAAAGATATATTGCCGGCAACTCAAAACAATAACAGATTTTTCTCAAAATTTTTGAGAACAGATGTTAGACCGTGACGTGGTATGGTGTTTCGCTCAACGGGGGTTGAAAACAGAGAGCGAACAAGTGGGCACCACCTCTTGGCTTTTCGTGGGGAAACCGTCTGGTGCAGTTGGCAACGCGGCGGGTGCTCCCGGCGTTCAGGATAAGTAGCAATTTTATATATGTTTCTTCAAATTAAAGAAGTCTTAGTGAATCCAAATATACAATTATTAATAATATATTTGCAAATTTATAAGAAAAAAAAATCCTCGCGTTTTAATTTGAACTTTATCGGGTACATGATATTACCGTTTGGCGTATTGGGGATGCCAGTTTTTTTTTCTTGTGTGAGAACGAAATTACTTAAAATGTATTGTTTGTTCTCATTAAAGTAAAAATGTTCTTGAAAACGGAACAATTCAACTTTTTTGCTAGTTCTTGACCTACTACATATGAGATTCCCGTTCTATATGTTTTTGGTAACGATTGGGCTCATCTGAGTTATTCTGGTTTTTCCTCTGTGTTGAGCTGAAAGAACAAAACCTGTGATGCAGATAACTTTTATATTTTGATCAACATGGCTGCACCTCAGATAGTTGGTCATTTTGTTGCTGAACAAACCTTTTAAATTCTGTAGAAAAATCGCTTCGAACCTAACGAAAATTTTAAGGTTCTGTTCGAGGAGCACATTTCCTCTTTTTCGGTGAACTTATGTGTATCGATAAAAAGGAAATGCTCGGCATTATTTTTTTAAAGCAGGACGCTTTTTGTATCAAAAGCTTTCAAATACGTCAACCCATAGCCAAATAAACCATATTTAGCTAACCAACCGGCAACGGGGAGCCAGTGTCGTGACTGCGACGTCGGGGACGTCATTTGAGTAATTTTTTTTTGTATTGACTATATACGTCTGTGTGTTTATGTGTATATACACAGAAAAAGAAAGTGGAGCTGAATTCGAGTTTAAAAAAAAATTGATCGGATTCTACTTATTAATCAAGTCCAAGAATTTCGGGATCAACTATTTTATTTTTGGTTTGAGAAAAGCAGGGATCGACCTAGTTCTGACATCGTTTAGAATTGATTTTCATCTGGATATCTCGGATTTATAAAAATACAATCAAGGGTACAGGGTATTTCGTAGTCGGGGTAATCGCATACAGTGCTCTTACTTGTTTTTGTTTTGTTCGGTTGGAACCATGAACGGTTTGGAAAAAAAATAAATTCGAAATCTCAAGGGAACGGTTTAAAACCGGTACAAAAGTGGCTCAGAGTAGGGTTGGGCGAAACAGTTATTTTTCAGTTACTGTTTGCTATAACTGTATTTTAATACATCGTTTATTGTTTCTTTGATAAAATCATGCCCCTCACAGATGTGATGTTAATCAGATGTTCTGAGGCGGGATGGAGTTCACAACTTTCCTCAAAGTTGGGACACACGCTACTCACTGAGCCACACAATATCATATATATATATATTTTTTCATATTATTTACAAGTTCTTAGCCATGGTTAAAATCCGCTTAATACTTTAGAAACTGATGTTAAAGACCACAATTGATCGCACATTGCTACATAACCATGATTGTGATAATACTAAACCGAGTATAAAGAATGTTTTTAACCACTTTAATGTAACTGACGAATCAATAAATAGCGCAAAATTCTAGCTTGAATGCATTCGGGTTTGCACTCTTGCAGACTTGGAATTCCCAAGCAGTTATAGCAATGCGGACATGAGAAAGCAAAGACTATTGACTTACCTCTCATTTGGCGTTGAGTGTGCCTTTGTTTTGAAATAAGGTATACAAAAATTGTAACTTAAACATATGTCCCCGAGACGGCATTATCTTGCTGGCATGTCACTTTCTTTTATGTCAAAAACGGGCAATAAATTTTTAAACATGTCCAAAAATTACATAATATGTTCCTAAAATGAGCCGGAATGAGTAATCCCGTCTAAGTCGGGATTTACACCATGAAGCAAACTTCATGAAGTTTTTTTAGTAGGCGTGGAATTTAAAGGAAATCTTTCAGACCTTTTAAACGAATCCTAAAGAAATACATATAAATCTCTCGCCTACTAAGAAAACCTCATGAAGTTTGCTTCATCATGTAAATCCCGTCATAGTTTGTCGTTCATGAGTTTAAGCGAATAGGAACATAGTTTCTTGTTGTGCGTGAAGGCACGTGCAGTTTAATAAAGCCTAAAAGGGCACTGGAGTCAATCAATCCAGCGAAGAGTTTTTGAAGGAATATAACACTATGGCAAACTCTACGACTTTTTAAAGTTGAAAGGTTGATTTTTATAAGATGGGAGACGCAGGGAGGGATCCCAATTTAAGCTTCGAAGAGCAAACGGTAAAAACTGTTTCTGCACAGATTCTATCTGATGTTGGTATATTTGGTACTGCGGCGACCAAACACATGAGCAGTATTCAAGTATGGGTCTGACTAATGAGACATAGAGAGTCCGCATAATGTAAGGGTCATTAATTTCCTGCCTGGAACTCTAAACTCTTAACTGATTTTTAAACGGGCAACTGGCATTCTCTTTCGAAGAGCGTTTGTCTTCTGCTTTATGTCCGTTACCTAAACTAAACATTGACTTTAGAATAATGCTATATTTTAGTTCCTTGGCATCTTGTGGTTTTTGTTGTGACAAAAGTATTCCCTGAATGGACACTTCGTGTTGAGTCGTGCGTGTTTGTGTTGCGGTAAAAGCACGCGGTTCTTAGAAATAATAAGCAAATGGTTCGACTTCTAATTGAACCTGTACCGAAATTGTTTTGGTTTAAAATACAATACAAACAAGCTCAAAGTATTAAAATTTAAAACAATCCTTTTTCTACTACTTCTACCACTAATAAATCATAATTATTGGTATTGCAAATTCACTGTGAAAACCAAAAATACTTTTTAAAATCTGGTATATAAAATTAGAAAAAATTTGTCTCTGCATAAATCAGCTTAGAATTAAAGAAAGAAAAGACAATTCCCAGACATGTAGTCACTCACAGGGTATATAAAAACTCAATACAACAACAATAAAAGGGAAATATATATATTTTCAAACACAAACTGACGACATTATTTTAGTGGACTATTTAAAAATATCTCAAAAATGTTTTGTGTTTAACGGCCTTGGGGGGAAATAGTTGTGCAAAAATGCTTTCAGTTCCGTTGATTTTCTTTCACACGACCCTGAAACAGTGTTTCAAGTTAACCCCCAAACCAATTTGTTTGTTGTGAATGTGATGAAACGGGGTCAATATATATGTGTGTAAAAGGGGGGCATGTGCGTTGAGTCAATTTTTGCAGTCAATGAGGTCAATAAAAGATAGGTTAAACCACCCGCCGCCACTGCCATCGCCTGGCAACCTCACAATTCCGATAAACAATCCAATTAAAACAATTGCCAGGGACAACAAGCCATGCGTTTTGGCCATTGCGTGTGCTTAGATAGTTTTCCTTCCAATCAATGATAAAAACTTTGACGCTTCATAGGGCTCCCTCGGACTTTTCTCTAGCGAAAGTGAAAGTCAATTTTGCGCATATGCTGCGTCGTCGACGAACAAACCAATTTAATGTACATTTCTGTGTTCATTAATCTTTTCTTTACTTTTGCCTTTTTTTTCTCTCTCTGTGTTTTTGCGATAATGTTGATTGTTTTGCTCCATGTGCGGCAACGGTTGATCGTCGATCGACGATCGTCGGTTGTTGATTGATTTGGCGTGCCTGGGCAATTTCTTTTGGGCAATTAACATTCAACGTATCAAATTTGATTTTAAAATGTTAATTTTGAGCCTTGCTAAATAGACAAATTGTTATCATATGTATCAATTTCTTGGAGAACAGTTTTGTTTTCGTTTGTTTGTCTTTTCGTTTGTGAAAATGAAGATAAATGATCTTGAATAATGTTTTCTAAGCTTAAGCTGGGCATTCTTGAATGAGTTGTTCCGCTGTGGTCTGTTAAGTTCACCATAATCTGGTTTATGGTTTTAAATTAATGATTTTGATCTCATTCAGATGGATTTTGTGTTACAAATTCATTAAGAAGTAGCAACTGGCTTACAAAAAATACATATTTTTTAACATAATTGATCTGCGAGCAGACCAAGGGAGTCTTTATAACAAATTTTATTGCTCTAGCTTTTAAAGTCTCGAAAATTTAGATATTTTTACCGAAGAACGAACGATCAGGGCTAGATCGACTCGGCTATTGATGCTGATCAAGAATATATATAATTTATGGTGTCTGAAATGCTTTCTTCTGTCAGTTGCATTCATTATTACGAACTTAGTACATCCCTTTTTAATGAAATGCGTTGGAGTGGCCCAAACGACAAGCCTAAGCTTATTACGAGCGAACTTCAGACAAAATAGCAGCCCACCTCCCGCCCAACTGATTTTAATATTGTTGAGGTTCCAAATTTGCCGTTGTCAATATGACTTTCAAAAGATGACGGTGTTGAGGCTCACTATGTTTTTAAAAATAGAACGATTTTTGACATCATTAGACCCTTCGATGGTATCCACAGTTACCAGGGATTAATCCCGAATCGAATATCGGTTTCGGTACGTACCGAAATGAGAATATCGGTTAAAGGTTCTATTTCGGTTTTCAGTTTATTTCGGTTTTTTGGTTCCGGTTCTCAGATTTTTACTTCGGTACACCGGTACGTACCGGTATAAGTATACTTATTTTTAATTTTGAAAAATTTTAATTATTTCAAGATATCCAAAAAATTAATAGAACTAAAAAATTGTTTTCTTAGTTTAGGCCATTTAAAAAACGTTTTTTTTTCCTTTCAATATGCCGATTTCTAGCCTTTTTTAATTTTTGGACGAACAATTTCGCTCCAGTCCACGCTTCTAATGGTATCCCTACACTCAAAAAAAAAAAGTCGAGAATTAAGGAATTATCTATTCTTATGTCGCCCAGACCAACTTAACTAAGGTCCATTACTCATAAGGCTGACGAATATTTCTTAACAACGGTTCGAAATAATCCGCTCTAAAATCTGTCATATCTCCGTTAAAAATAGCGATCTTTAGCTATTTGGATAGATTTAAACCCATACTCCAAGACTACGGTCCAATATAGCTCATAATACGCTAGTAAAATACTCTAATATCTCTTAAAGCTCTAAAAACACAAAAACAGATTGTTACATAAAATCGACATTAGCTTTTCCACGAAGACATCGAAGGCTGAAAAGGACACACATAAAAAAAAAATCTTTTCCTTACATTACATTTTTTCGATATATTAAAAAAGAGTTTTTTAGGTCAAAATTTTAATTAAATTAAAATTAAATTATAATTTTTCTAACATTTTAGACTTTGAAATCCTTTACATTTAATAAGAGGGATAATATTTACCAAAGAAAAGTTTTCCGCTTTTTTAAATTTTTTTTCTATATCTTATATTTCCTAAAAAATAAATATGATTCTGGATATTCTTTAAGGCTGGGTTCACTCTGTTCGACGCATGGGACATGACAATCTAGTATGCTTTCATTGTGAATAGCTTGTCATTTGACATTCAAAACAATACAACATGAAGGCTTACTAGATTGTCATGTCTCATGCGCCGAACAGTGTGAACTCAGCCTTAGGGTGAATTTCTAAAATGTAAGACTATTTTCTGAGTGTATATATTGATATTTTACCAGTTGCAATATATATTTGTATAAATCATGAATCAATAAAATAAATAATAATAAAAACCGAAACAATACCGTTATTAGCGTTTCGGTATGGTACCGGGTTTTTCGGATCCTATTATAACGGTTGACGGTTCTCAAAAAATATTAATATCGGTTCCGGTTTCGATACAGGTATCTGGCTATAAACGGTTTATTTCTGTTAACCGTTCCGGTATTATTCCCTGATTTTAAATAATAAAAACTGGATTTTAGACATCTTCAGGGAATGAATCGCATTTATTTACAGACGAGAGAAATATAGACTGTCGGCATGCTCAGCTGACGCCTTGCTTCGAACTACAGTTGCATTTACGTACAAATAGGAAAATTAACATTTGAAACAGATTGCAAAGAAAAAAATTTCTTAAAGACCTATTCTCAGATGATATAAATTTATTTTCGGCACTATGCTTTATATAAATAAGACAGCTGTTAAAAAGCATACTGATTTCAAAGCTCTACAAAAGTGTTTCTATTCATATGAAGAATTGTGACGAAAATAATTTGTATGTCATCTGAGAATAGGCCTAAATAAAAAAGTTTTGTTTTGAACCGAATCCAGTTCGGGTTCGGCCGGAAAAAAATTTCTTGATCCCAGTTCCGGTTCGGTTTCGTTTGGATTTATCAAAATTCCCAGAGTCTCCGCCTCCGGAGCGGTTCTACCGGCTTGCAACCCTGATAAAAAGTACTCAAAAGCCAACTAGTATTAAACTAGTTGCAAATGGATGCTGCAGGAGACAATTGACCCAAGCCTATGACATGCCTGGGTAAAATGCACGACTTTATTACATTGATTTGGAAAGTAAGTGAAACCAGTTGCAAGTTTTTAGGGACTGGTTTTTTTTCTGGTTGCAAACTAGTCACTTCCCTACAGGATATGGACTCATTGATCTCAGAGACTAAAAGATAGTTAGGACCGGATTTACACGATGAAGTAAACTTCATGATGTTTTTGAAAAAGCTTTTGTTTGTGGGAAAGAGGTGTAGAGGGGCAAGCCACCCCACCACACCTCTTTCCCACAAACAAAAGATTTTTGAGAAACTTCATGAAGTTTGCTTCATCGTGTAAATGCGGTCTAAGTTTGTTCAAAATTTTTGCCACGACTCCACAAATTATTCCTAAAATTTCAGAGATATCAAGCTTTACTCTTACATTTATATGTATATTAGAGGTAACTCACGATTCACGAAATAAAAATATCTTCACGCACGATTCGCGCCCACAATTTTTTAAGCGTGTCAATCTAAGCATTGTTTTTACGAGCCAAGTTCTTCGTATCAAGGCGTTGGCCAACATTCATGTCTCCGACATGAGTAATCAATCTATTTGCACTCATATTCTGTTTTGGCTTTGTGTTAATATAATTGCTAGCTTTTTGCTTACCATTACCAATTACCGTCTACTGTCTTGTAACCCAATTCGAGTCAGGCATTTCTCATTCAAGTTCAGATGCAAACACGTTTTCGTGTTTAAGCCGGCAGTTAATTTTGCCAATTGTCGTGCGTGGGCTGGAAAATTGTTTCGCGCCTTTTTTTCTTTTCTTCTTTTGCTTATTTTTTTGTTTTTACCAACGCCTCAAAACATTTGCATAGAGTCGAGAGCGTTAAAGCTGAAAATGATTTTGTTTTAGGTATGTAATTGTAATGCAACAGGCAAAAAATGGTTATTATAGTTATTTGCATATAAGTTGGCAATTAATTTACAACAATAACGATAACATGACACACCTATTTTGCATATGTCAAGAAGTCAAGGATTGGCCAACGGATTTAACTTTAACTTCAAAGAAATCAACATAAATGGGCAAGACAATTTCTAAATCTCTCTCTCTGCCTCGAAACGTGCCTGTTTTGTGGCATTTTTCACAACATTTGTCTATGGCATACGAAAAGCAGACAAACACACAACAAAAAGGGCACGTGAGCATTTTACAAATGAACTAAAAATAACAACAAACGCACCTACAAAATTTCAAGAAGATTTCATAAAAATACACGGAGGAGAGTAGAAGAGGCGATAAAAAAATTAAAATTAAAACCAAGAAACTAACAACAACAACAAGTTGTAAATATTTAAACGTATTTCTCAAGTGAATTTTTATATCGAAGCGCTCGTGCTGTTAGGCATGAGTGTAAATAAATGAGTTAAGGGTTTGGCCCCAAGTTAATGACGGTCAGATACGCTTACTCGCTTAAAAATGTTAAAATTTGGATAAATATGTATTTTTTTTTTGCCCTAAAGTTTGCAACGCATAAAAATAATCATTTCCGACCCCATAAAGTATAAATATATTATTGATCCCAAGAACGATACGTCTGTCTATCCGTCTTGAAGCTAAAGAGCTAAACTTTTACAAAGAGTCGCTCGTAGTTGCTAATATGACGGAACCACCCAGATCGAATGTCTATATGTTACAGCTGCTATAGAAACGATGGGTGGGAATAACATCTTTTTCGTTCCAATAATAAGACCGGATGGTTCTAAAACGCGGAACGTCCGGTCTCAATGAAAGCGTTCTTACCTTAAGCCCGCCGTTCTTAGTTAAGAACGAAAACCACTGTTTTCGGTACATTTAGAACCGATTTTTTTTGTGTGGGGGTATTAAATAAAGCAGTAATAGTGTTCAAAATTTATAAAATACCTTTTTCGTTATAATGCCGTAAAGTTAGGACCCCGAATTTGTTCAATTTTTGGTTAATCATTTTTAGTTTTTCTCTGTTTGGATATATTGCAACAACTAAATGAACTTTAAATTTTAAAACAGAACTATGCCTCTAGTATGCTTCATTTGGGAGCAGTGAACCATACAAAAACAGATTTAAGAGGGTGTCCTATTCAAGTGGCGAGAAGTGTATGTAAATCGGTAGTGAAATACGATTTGGTGTAGTTCCCCAAACTAAATACTTCAGAATGTAAAACGACAATCAAAATTTATAATAACACAACATTTGTATTAGTGGAAAGTCCCAAGTTCTGTACTCGTTTTTATTTATAAAAAACGAGATCATATTTGCAATATTTAAGAATTTTTTTCTGTTATAATTGATTAATATTAGAGGGATACCTGAAATTGATTTGCTTTTGATTTTGATTTGCTTTTGATTTCGTGAAACATCTGTTCGCAGCTGCTCCATAGAAAGGAAGCAGTGTGGCCATCCGACTAACATAGAAGTGGCCATATTGTCTGCATGTTTCATGGTCACACTGCGCGTTTTGTATGGAGCAGCTGCGAACAGCTGTTTCACGAAATCAAAAGCAAATCAGTTTCAGGAATCCCTCTAATATTATTCCGAAAACTGACTTCCATTTGATTTCGTGAATCCACTGCCCGCAGCTACTCCGTAGGCGCATTGGGGTCATGAAACCCATGATGGAAAAAATCGGGTGTGTTTATTTGTGCAGCGCACACACCTTCAAGCAAACGTTGTCTGTCTCACTCTAGCGCATTTAGCAAAAGCGTTAAACTTACTCATTATAGTCACCGCCACATCTGGTATATTTCCACCATGATGAAACCTGCGTAGAATACGGCTTGCTGCAGGTTTCATGGCCACACTGAAAAGTATACAAGTAGAAAATGAAGTGATTTCTTCACAAGAAAGTTATGTGCATAAAGTTATTTGGCATTTATCTTATCAACTGGTACGGGCACACTTAAATTAGAGAAGGACAACAATTCTACGAATCAAAAATTTTGTTTGCACTTGAAATATGTAAAAAGATAAGTTATGAATGGAAATAATAGTAATAAATAGGTGAAACCACGACGTACTTATGAGGAAATGTTGGTTTTTTGTTTTAGCGTGGCCCAGGTGGGTTCTTGATCTTACTTGCTTGAGTATAGCTCACATCCAGAGCAGCTTCCCTTTATTTTACTTTTTATATTCCTGGTTTAGATTTGTTTTAATGAAATTTAGTTGGTCGCTGACTTGCGAGGCGACACCACATCGCCTTACCATTGTTTTTGTTTATTTCTTGAGCTGAGGCGCGTATCGGTAAATGTATTTAATTATGTGTTGAGAGAAATAACGGGCCGGGCTTCGAAGGGATTGAGGTCCACATGCTAGACTTTAAAGTTTTGTATTTTTGCACCAAACAATATCATCTTATCCCTAGAATGATATGAGGGTAGGCGGATATGGCATGGTTCTTCTAACAACTAAAGGAAATTTTCTGAATTATAAATAATTTTGCAATTTTTTAAAGATAAAACGTTTGATCCAATGGAACCCAAATTTAAGTCCCACTACCCTTTCCCTTTCCCATTCCCATATTCATATTCCCATCTCAAAAACAAAATCTTAACGTGCGCGCACTCAGCTGTCGATGCGTAGCGGCCATCTAGCTTAGATTGCATCTGGCGGGCATGACGAACGTTCCAACAAATCGGCTTTTGACGTCAATTCTCTGGGCTATATTTAAGCATTTTGTTGCTGTTGGCATATTTTGTTGTCTAGTTGAGGTGCAGATATTAAAACGCTGATTAAATTTATGCACGCCATCGTATAATGTTTAATAAAAAAAAAAAAACTGGCTGCAGTTTTCACTTGTGATTTATGCCGACCAGGCGTGGTTGGTGTCGGTGTGTTTTGTGGGTGCAGTCCCTGCCCTCAAGAATTTCTTAATGGTCAGTAGTTTGGAGGCTTGTTGTGGTTACGTGACCACCTGGAAAACTTTGTTGCGAAAGCGAAAAACGAAAGTGCCTAGCTTGTTTGCTCCTGGTGGCATTGCAGTAATCCCCCATCCACACGATTGCCGCATTGCATCATCTTTCACATCTCATATTTCGCTGACATCCCCTTACTCTTTGGGACAAGGCTGTAAATACCAAATATAATTGTTTAACTGTCCATAAAAATGAAGAAATAAAAGAGACCCTTTTGTTTGTGCTCGCTCCAACGTCCATTGAACTTGCAGTTGTTGGTGGAAATGGCACTCAAAGAGATATCTTTGAGAGTTGGGCCAGACAAATATAATTTCACACCAATATGGTTGGGTATGGGTTATATGGCTGCTGTAACAGGTCTACTGTCTGCCTGACTGTGTCCCATCCATCAATTGAACAAAAAAAAACAACAACATTGTATATTGCGTAGCTAGCGCAGGTCAGGCAGGTGTCTAAGATATTTGACTTTTTGGGGGTGGATCTAACCGATTGAGGTTATTTTTTTTCGGAGTTGAGACATCATAATGAATGAGAAATTAAAACAAAAAGAAAACAAAAACAATCAGGAAGCATCAGAAAAAAATGAAAAAGGATTTTAATTGAAGAGGGTAACAGGGTTAAAAATAATAATTATTACAGAAAAATTGTACCTTTAAAACAAGGAATAATAATGTAACTAGAACCGGAATCGTTAACCGAAATAAACCGTTTCAAGGCACGTACCGGTATTGGAATCGGAACCGATATTACAAATTGTTTAAGAATCGAAAACCCTAAACCGTTATAATAGGATCCGAAAAAAACCGAATCCATACTGAAACGCTAATACCGGTTTCTTGTTATTTATCTTAATGATTATTACAAATATATATATTTCGACTGGAAGTAGAATAATATATATAGCCAGTGATACACTCAAAAAAATGACATATTACACAAATATTTTAGAAATTCGCCCTAAAAAAACAGAAAAATTAAAAAAATATATTTTTAATAAAAAGAATAAAGTTTTTTTAAGAAGCGTACAAAAATTTTTTGTTCAAATCGACCTCAAAATCTGAAAATATATATATATTTCAGAAATGTCTTTCTTCATAAAAAAACCCTCTGGAAACGATTTCCAAGCCTTAAAAAAATTTATTTAAATATAGAAATGTTAGAAAAACTAAATGTTAAAAATTTAATTTCTTAATTTTAATCAAATATGTAATATTATTTTCAGTTGTAATTCTTTTGAGAACGTTTTTAGGTCTGTTATACCACTTTAAGTATTTTACAACCGTATTTAGGGTCATTTTGGAAAAGGTTCCAAACTATTTTTCAAAACGCGATAGATCATTAAAAAGGGATTATCGAAGTTCTCTTCAACTAATAACAAGATATATTAATGAACAGTATTTTAGAAAAATCGCGTTTTAATACAGCATATTTTAGGATCCCCATTATATCGTAACGTACAGCACTGATTAAAAAATAGACTGACTTCTATTATGCTTATGCAATAAAAACAAGTAAGAAAGTCGGTCAAGCCCAACTGTAATATCCTCTGTTCCTGTTTGTATATAACTTTAAAGTGTGGGGTCACACAAACTGTGCAAGTGCTGCCCATCACGATTACGTGCAGTGCTGCCCAGCGTAATTATTTGATTTGCTTATAACTCGAATATCGTTTTTCGATAAGTAATGACGATTAAAACACATGCCTAAAAGGTACAAACAATCTGTCTTTAAAATTGTGGAAGATATTCGATTTTATTCAAATTGCTGGGGTGGCAACTCAACTATCGTTCATTTGATCGGAAAACGGTATATGGGGGTTCGATAAGTAATGATGAGTAGAATATATGTCCAGAAGGTACAAACAACCTAACTCTAAAATTGCGGGATATTTAAGGTGTTTTTCAAATTGCGGGGGTGGCAACTCTACTATCGTTCGTATATATATCAAAAATCCCTAAAAGGTAAGCAAGTTAACATTTTAGACAGGAGTTTCCAATTGTGATAACATTTTGTACTAAGACGGAATTTTGCAAAATTCCATTTGCAAGTTATAGAAAATCTTAATTCATGCAATTAGATATATGGGCATTTCCGCCAAAATGTCCACCGAGGCTAAAAATCTAAAAGTTCTTGAAATCTTTCTGTTTATTCATATTATGGTAAAGAATCAATCAAATTTAACTAATTTAATTAAAGTGAACATATGGTCATTAACATCAATGAGTAAATCGACAGCAAAGTTGCAAAAGTGCATTTTCTTTTTTTTTGCCATTTTAAATTGCATGCTTTATTTGTTATTATCTTCTTTAAGAAAGATCATACATGATAAAGACTGTTCTACAAAATGTCTCTTACATTATAATTTATCTAAAAAAAAAGCAAAGGGTACAATGCAATCGCGATTAACTGCAAATTTTTGATTTCCTTTAGTCCATTTTTCAATGTCCCGTTCGATACCGAAAAAGAACATTAGTTATCAGTGAGTCACAAATTGAAGAAGTGAATGCATGGAAAGTTTAGCACAAAAAGTTTTTTTTATAAGCAATTTAATAAAAAAAAATCCCAATTGGTAAAATTTTTTTTGTTATATTTTAATGTCGGTCAAAGTTGGTCCCGTTCGCGTCTGTAAGTGTAAAGTTTAGTGGTTAAAAATTAATTCATACTAATATTTTTTGTGTTTTGTGCAAAAACCATTTCAATATAATTGTAGAGACCCGAGCAACGTCGGGATTAGTGCTAGTTATTGATTATAGTTAAAATGCATTAATATATACATAATCATACCCACTTGAATCATATTGGAAAAAATGTCCCGTTCGCAATGTCCCGTTACGAATCAGATTATTATTTATTTTTGAAAAAAAAAGTACTGAAGATTTTTGAACCAATTAAAAACCATTTCAAAGTACCATTCATGCATAAGATTCTAAAACATTTTGGGTTTTAGAAATGCGTCAGGTTTCGCTAAGTTCTGCCTATATGTAGGTGGCCCCGAAAGCAACTTCTGTTTTTGTCCCGTTCAAATCGCTTCATATTTTGCCATTATTTTGGAATCAGTATTTCACCTGTCATTCGCTTTAGCACTATTTATAGTGCTACTTAATACCTTCATTATAAAGTAAATAACGAATTGAAAATGCCTTTTATTTTGCCTTTTTTTTTACTTTATGTCGTACGAACGTCCGCGTTCGACATCATGGAAATGCCCATATATATATATATTCGACATCGGAAAATTATATCAAATCTATAACTGTAGAGAAAATATTAAAAACGATAATATGAGTTTTTTAATTTTTCTTTTGTTCTGGCCGGTGGGTGAATAGATTCCCGACCTCCTCCGCTTAACATGCCAAACTCCCCCTTCCAGCTGTTGCTGTGTCTTGGGCTGTAGAACAAAACAATTGATGACATTATAACAGTTTCTGCTCAATATTGTTTATTGTTCATTTATTATAAAGAGGAACAATTTATTATACAGACGAACAAATAATTTATTTGTTTGTTGGCGCTTCAATTATTAATTAAAAATTAAAAACAGCAACAAACAATAAAACCTTTGTGGCAACCATTTTTTCTTAAAAAAAGATTAAGAATATCAAAAACTAATACAAATAGTTATATAGCCTTCCGTCGCGTGCGTCGGCTGTCGCGGTGTCTGTCCGTCTGTCCGTCCGTCTGTTTCATGCTATCTCCTCCCCAGTTTAAAGCTTCTGACCAAACTTTCAAAGTCTTAAATACAGCTTGTCTGCGCGGTCTTCTCGGCGCGGTCCAGTCAGTGGTAACTTTGTTTTCCATCGTAGCGTCACATCGTGGTTGTTATCTCACACAATGTTGAAAAATGACAAACGGATGCTTACTCTCCTATAAACGGTCGGTCCTAAAACTAGTCAGTGAGAAAAACTTTTGTTTTCCATCGTAGCGTCACCAATCGTGGTTATATAGTTTATATGATTCACAATTCGTGAAAATGATCAAAATCGGATGACATAGCGTATAGCTGTCAGGAACGACCGGTCTAAAAACTAATTCAGTGAGAAAAACTTTTTGTTTATCATGGTGCTCCTTTCAAAAACTGCGGGTTTTAAAACCGCGTGCCGTGTTAGCCTCTTTTTTATACACTTGAAAAGTGTATATTATTCCAGAGTTTGTAACGCTAATATTCTCCGACCATAAACTAATATTCTGATCAGGACGACGGCTGGTCATTCCGCTTGTCCGTCCGTCCGTCTGTCTGTCCGTCTGTTGTCGTCTGCTGTTCTACGCGCTAGTCTCCGTTTTAAACTACGGCTGAATTTTCACAGGTCTTCTTTTTACTGCCGCACTAATATGCGGGGCCGGTCGGTCTATTCTCTGCCATAGGACGACGGTCTAAGAACAAGTTTAGAAAAACTTTTGTTTTCCATCGTAGCGTCACTAATCTTGGTACGTGTTTTTCTTCACAAATTCTGGAAAGTTCAAAACGGATCCTCAGGACGCGGTCGTAAGTCTTTGTGAGAAAAACTTTGATTCCTACGTTCCGTTGTTATTTCATAATTCGAAAAATTCAACGGTGCTCCGACGGTCGTCCTAGTCAGTGAGAAACTTTTTTCTCGTCTTCATCTTGTTAGTTTTATCTTAACCATAATTTGAAAAAATTTACAAAACGGCGCTATCTCCCAGGACCGTCGGTCGGAGGGTAGACATTTTTTATGGTATCAAATTTATACAAGATTAAAATTTAAACGAACTTTCATCGTTAAACAGTTGGAGTAAAGTTTTCAGTTTTAAAACTCGCCGTCGTTCTTTGTTATGTTTTTAGGAGCATTTGCCCTTGATCAGCAAGAACTCCAAATATCAGAAATTAACGCTGCTTGCAATCCTCATCCTCAACTCTATATCACCATCAATTAGCCACATTGCTGCTGTTTTTCTTTTCCACCACAAAAAAACACAGCAATCAATAAAACCTTCAATTAAGTAAAACCTGATTTATTTCTCCAACTGCATCTGTCTTTTTTTTTCGCCAAACTCTCTATTGGAAAATTACCCATGTCAACGGAAATTGCTTAATCATTTCCACGCATAGCCTCTTAAGTCTGTAATCATATCGCTTTGTGAAATTTTTATTTTTATATATATATTTTTTGCCAAATGACTTATCAACATTTCTTTTTTTCTCTTCTATTTGCAGGTAAGTTTCATGATTTCTTTGGCTTCTGAAAAAAAAGGAAATCATTGCGTAAGTCAATAAAAGAAAAAAAATTGCCTGTGTTTACTTAGGACTTCCCTGAGGCTGAAATTATATAATCCCATGCGTCATGACAGGAAGCCAGGAAGTGGTCTATAAAAAAAAAAGGGAATCGATACCCTACATGATTTCCATAATGGATTTCCCAATCAATTTGCAATGATTATCTTTCCATTCATTTACAACAACATTGTTGGGCCATTAAATTACGAGCTCATTTGGTCAGGCGGCATTCGGCGCAAAAAAAAAAAACACACTTATGAACCCGTGAGATACTCAGCTGAAGTTGCCTCCTTCATTATCGTCAGCATCTCCTTTACCTGACCCCTTGTCGCGCCTAACGATCTTTAACCTGACTGCGCGATCCCAGACAGCCAGCCAGCCAGGCAGTCAGTCAGTCAGTTCGTCAGCCACTTCCACTTGTCTGCCTGTTTGTTGTTATTGATAGTTGTACACAACATACAACATACACGCGTATCTCTTGTGAAGAGTTTGTTTTGTGTACTTGGGTATCGTGCAAATGCATTTTATGTCTTAACAATCTCATGCCCATGTCTGCAACCTCCTCCTGCCCATGTTGTTGCTCATTTGCAAATCTGCCGAATAATCAGTTGTGTTGTCGCTCTTGAGCAATTAGCTAATGGAGGAATTTCTATTGGCTGCTGTACGTACTGTTTGTCGTTAAGTGCGTGACCATTATAACCTGCTGATTTTTGCATTTACCCCGGGTGAAAGTGAAAAGAAAGGCGTGGGCGTTAAGAGCTTGACTTGGCGGCTACCGTCCTGCTGTAACGAGATCAATGAACTGCTCAACTCATTCAAAATTTGTAGAAATTAAGGTAAAAGAAAGTAATGTTGTAAACAAGACCGAAATTTTGTAGAAGGTTTGTCTAGGAGTTTCGAATTAATTATTTAAATAATATATTTGGGAAAAAATAAACTAGAAAAACACGAAAAACTTACGATGTCGTCCATATTAAGATCACTTTTAAATCAAGGCTGCAAACCTCCAAAATTTTGGTAGAGGTTCGAGCCCTCGAAGAATTTTTGATGGGGACCCCATAAAGTATTTATATATGATCAGCATCAATAGCCGAGTCGATATAGACATGTCTGTCTGTCTGTCTGTCCGTCTGTCCGTCATCATTACCTATCGATCCCGCCATACTTCATTTTCCGATCAGATGAAAGATAGAGAAGTTGCCACCCACGCAATTTGGAAAATATCTCATATCTCCCACAATTTTGAAGACAGATTATTCGAACCCTCTTGACATATATTTTAATCATCATTTCCTATCGATCCGCCTTACTTCATTTCCCGATCAGATGAGCTATAGTAGAGTTGCCACCCCCTCAATTTGGAAAAAATCTCATTTCTTCCACAATTTGTGATCTAATAAAATATTCTTAAATAAACCTTACCCTGAGTAACGGGTATATCGAAGTCGAGCAGGGCCGACTTCAACTTACGCTCTCGTTTTGTTATAAAAACGACATATCGATATCGGATATTTTACTTACGCGATATATCTCATATTGAATATTTTTTGGGGAGCACGGTTGGCAATTGAAAAAAATTAAAATGCACACCAATTTTTTTAAAGGCTCCATTGCGAAAAAGAGCTCTAAAAAGTCGACATTATGTTACAAAGTTAGAATATAGAGGTGCGCACGTGACGTGAATTTAAACGTGTCACGGTGTGTCACTACGTGATCGTAAGAAAACACAGCCTTTCGTACGTGTGCATTCGTGATCCGTGCGTGTTAAAGATAATCCTCGTGAATATATGTCAAGCAGTCTTCACGAAGTTTTTTTATTCACTTGAAGAGTGTATATTAATTTTGCCCAGAAGTTTGTAACGCATAGAAATATTCATTTCCGACCCCATAAACTATATATATTCTTGATCAGGACGACGAGATGAGTTCAATTCCGTCCGTCCGTCTGTCCGTCTGTCTGCTTCTACGCGAAATAGTCCCTCAGTTTTGAAGCTATCGAGCTGAAATTTTGCACATAGTCTTCTTTTTACTGCAAGCAACTAATATGTCGGAACGGGCCGGATCGGGTGACTATATCATATAGCTGCCATATAGACGATCGGTCAAAAAACTAGTTCTAGTAAGAAAAACTTTTTTGTTTCCCATCGTAGCGTCACTAATCTTAGTATATGTTAGTTTTATATGCTTTCACATGATACAGAAAAAATTTATCAAAATCGGATGACTATATTATATAGCTCCCATAGAAACGGTCGGTCAAAAAACTACTTCTAGTGAGAAAAACTTTTTTGTTTTCTATCGTAGCATCCCCAATCTTGGTATGTGTTAGTTTTATATGCTTTCACATAATACAGGACAAATTTATCAGAATCGGATGACTATATTATATAGCTGCCATAGGAACGATCGGTCCAAGAACTAGTTCTAGTGAGAAAAACTTTTTTGTTTTTCATCGTAGAGTCACTAAACTTGGTATATGTTAGTTTTATATGCTTTCACATGATACAGAAAAAATTTATCAAAATCGGATGACTATATTATATAGCTCCCATAGAAACGGTCGGTCAAAAAACTACTTCTAGTGAGAAAAACTTTTTTGTTTTCTATCGTAGCATCCCCAATCTTGGTATGTGTTAGTTTTATATGCTTTCACATAATACAGGACAAATTTATCAGAATCGGATGACTATATTATATAGCTCCCATAGAAACGGTCGGTCAAAAAACTACTTCTAGTGAGAAAAACTTTTTTGTTTTCTGTCATAGCGTCCCCAATCTTAGTATATATTAGTTTTATATACTTTCACATTATTTTGAAAAAATGTATCAAAATCGGATGACTATAGCATATAGCTGCCATAGGACCGATTGGTCGGAAAATGTGTTTTACTAAGAAAAGTTTTTGTTAATGGTATCAAATTTTTATTATCAATGATTTAAAAATTTTAAATATCTGATATCTATATCCTATATATATTTTACCGGTTAAATCAGTTGGAGTAAAGTTTTTCAAGTGTATTAAAACTTCGGCACAGTCGAAATTAGCTTTGCCTTCTCGTTTTAATTCAAATAGCGCTGGTGCATCAAAACGTTGTGAGACCATTTATGTCAAAAAGTTTCAAACTTTATTTTAGTATTACCGGATTTTAACTATTAGCATTAGTGTTACCAGTTTCCGAAATATAAATATTACCCCACGTATAATGATTCTTGTTTTGCGGAATAACTCTTCTGAAGGTTTAGTTTTTTATTTTGCCTGGAATTCCATATGACCCCAAATAAAGTAAACCGCTGTTTAAGTCAACGTGTAATTGTAAATGGTTAAGAAATCATCGTTTTTTTTTTTCCAAAATGTTCCCAGTTGAAAATCAGTCATTAGTTCTTTGTTCCATTAATAGAAAATATTCCCAATTCCCCCTCAACTCGCAATTAGATCCGACAATCGTTTCATTATCTTTATCTATCTCTGGGCTCATTTTTCATCCTCCTCATAACCCACACACACACACACAAAACTAATTCTAGATTTAGTATCCGCCATATTTACAACATCTCATCTGCT